>JAKCPI010020638.1:0-19483 GCA_023213315.1 Euborellia annulipes
CATAATCTTCAGAGCTCTTAATAAAAAACGAAAGGAGAGGGAGTGGAGTCTTATTTACAAAGAAAAAAAGAAGGCGGAAATATTAAATTGAAGAAATTTAACTTAAATTAATAAATTAAATTTATTGAAGCTTTATTAATTTCTTAATACTGGGTATTACTTTAAGTAAAAATAAAATTGAAAATTAGAGAAAGTAAAATTTTAATTACTAGAAATTTATAAAGGGATATTTTATTTATTCATTGATACATTTCTTTTCTTGACAATAGAAACTTAATTGTTTTCTCCATTCCCTTTGTTGATAAACAGGTATGGACAGAAAAAATGAAAATCTCTTCAAGAAATATTGGTGAAGAAATATGTTATTTTTTCTAATAATAATTTATATTTATGAATTTTTTTTTTCCCACAGATGTTTGGATTTTTTCCAAATAATTTAACACGAAAGAAAAACATTATTTCTCTTAGATATTTATTAGTAATATATTTGATTTATTCAAATCTTTTCAAACAGAAAAAAAGATATATTTACAATATTCTAAAGTCAAAGTGAAAATCAATAACAAGATGACAAGAAAGAGAGAAAACATTTTGTCCAAGACTCAAATAAGCAAAGGGTTATGTATTTATGTACAATATAAAAATGCAATAGAAAAGAGAAAATATTGAAAGAATATTCCCTTGGTTAAATATTCATCTATAATTTTTTTTTTTTTTTTTTTTATAATAAATATTCTCAATTATTTTATTTAATTTAATCCTTTGGCTTTGGCACAATGGTAGAATAGTTGTCTTTTCTGCTAGGGGTCAGGTGATCGCATCCCTTCCCAAGCGGCAAAAATTATTTCAATTAATTTAAGTGAAATATATTGGGTCAATATCTAAATGGCCTTAGATGCTAAAAAAGATTTTAAAAGAAAATCAAAATAAAAAATAATTTTCTCTTTGTTATTAGTTTTTCGAAATAATACCTACTCAGGAAAGTATTAGGCTATATTAAGATTTTTTTAATCTAGTGTAACTAACCGCACATTCGAATACAGAAGTTAATGTTCTTATAAGTAGAATCTTTAGAAAGTATATATAAAATCAGTGGTGTTATTTGGGGGGGGGGGGGGGGAGCAGGGGAAGGGCTCTGATCCCCCCTTTTAAATTTAATACTCTTAAATACCTTTTGGCCAAATTTGAGATACCTATTGTAAGTAAATTTCAAAAAAAAAAAAAAAAAAAAATTTATTTTTGGCATTAATGGGAACTGGAAAATTGTGATCACAATCTATCTCTCAATATTCACAAAAAAAAGAATAGAAACAAAACAAAAAAGTTAAATATTATTACTATTCTATGGTGTTTGTTAAGAGAATGTGAATTGTCCTGTCGCTGAAACGAACGAATAAATTGAGTTTGGAAAATAAACAAAAGAGGTGAAATTTAATTCTAAAATATTTCTCGCCTTTATATATTCAAATTTAATCAAATACATATTTTATTTATCAATATTCCCTTTTATTTGTAAGAGAAAATGTTCCAAATCAGCGTTGATATAACTTTTTATAATAACATATTATATTAATGATTGAGGTCGCATTGAGTGCGTGAAAGAATTATTAATTTTTTACTTTTTATTTTTATTATTTTTATAAGAGAAATTTATCATCACGAATTGTAAATTTTTTTTCTATATTTATACCGTATATATGAAGTTGGTAATTCAATTTGTTTTTATATTTTCATTCAAATATTATTTTGAATTGAATTATTTAATAAATATAAATTTAATTTAAAATAAATCAATTTTCAGGGATGACACATTTTTTTGCTGATTGTCTCATAAAAGAAGAAAAATAGCACGTTTACAAAAATTTTTTTTTTAGGTATACACCCGGGGCCCCCCCCAAAAAAAAAAAAAAAAAAAACCCAACCTGCTAAAAATCTGGTTATTTCGGGAGGATGAATTAAATTAATTGTTTTCCCACTGCATTTTGCCTCTGCACCCAATATCATTTGGTTGAACTGAACCAATTATAGTACGTTTTCTTTAGAATATTTATTAATAGTCTATATATTGTAGCAGGGGCGTATATAGAAATTTTTTCGGGTGGGGCCCGAACTCAAAAATTTTTCTGAGGAAAATTTTTTTAAGAAACTACATTTTTTTCACACGAAATTTTTTGCGGAACATTTGTTCTTTGGCGGAACCTAAGTTTTCCATCCTGCGGAAAAATTTGTTGCGCTGATATCTGTATATCCCTATATATGTATAGGTTTTTGGAAAATTTCGGGGGGAGGGGCGGGTCCCCTCGCCCCCCTTATATACGCCCCTGTATTGTAGATATTTATGCACTTTCATTATGTTTTTGCCATTTTCAATATTTTTTACATAAATAGTAGAGCAAGCGATTCTTTTTCTATTGATCAAATGACACTTTAACTCCTGAGGGAGAGAGAGAAAAAGTGAAAGAAATAATAGGAAAAAAAGAAAAAGAAGACAGGTGTTCAATAAATTTATTTTATTGTGTTTCGTCTGTTTAAAAAAAAAAAAAGGCTTTTTTACTTTCTCTTACCTCTATATATGTTAATATTACTATATAGAGAAATTATTGGATTCATGTCAAAAATTCGATGTCAAGATTTTAATGGATATACACGTTTTGAGGTCCCCTGAATCCAAAAAAGTGGTGGCCCCCATTCTGTGTCTGTAATCAATACAAACATATAAAATGTTTTTTTTTATAATGATCCTCAGCAATAACAGAAACTGAGGCTCCTGTATCAAAATCCATAACAACTTGACGATGCCCTAATTTAAAGTTAACTTATCATTTCGAAAAGTAAATAAATACAAAAAATTCTCTCTTGTCCTTGACCTTCTCCTCATAAACATCATCATCATTATGGTAAGAAATAGACTTAGTTCCTTTCTGTTTGTTCCCAGATTTGGTACATATCTTGATCAAATGGCTCTTTTCACCACATCTCCTGCATGAAAAATTCAAATATTTACACTTCCCACTATGCATCTTCCCACAGCAACGACAATTCATTCTTTCTCCTCTGTCCTCATTCCTTCTTTGCCAATTAATCTCCTTATCTTCCTCTAAACATCTCTTGGAATAGATCTGTAGCATTTGTTTACCTAAAACTTCAAAATTTTGTCCAATTCTTATACACTCATTAAAATCCAATTCTTTTGAATCCGGCAAGATTCTTTTCTTAAGATTTAAGATTACTGCCCCTTAAGGTGCGTACATATCGCGCTCTGCTCCGCTCGCGAGCAGTTCGCGGCTCGTTGAAATTATTTATTTTGACGAACCTGCCAACGATCCAAAGAGATGGATCGCGGCGAGCAGCTCGCGAGCATCTCAAAACAGCAACAACAAGCAGCTCGCGAGCGGAGCAGAGCGCAGATGTGTACGCACCTTTAGAGCTGAGAACTTCCTGTCTTAATACAAGGTGGGACAAGATGAGCCTCTATTTTGAAATTCTGATTGCCTTAAGAAAAACACTTAAAGAAATAAAGAAAGATTTCACTGCATTTGAAGAAACCTCTTCGAAATAAAAATAATAATAATAATAAATAAATAAATAAAAATAAAAGAAAAAACTCAAGCGGAGAACCATAAAACGACATCGTTGGTTTTCATGAGAGTCAAGTGAAATCACATTTTACAAGTGATAAAAGGGAGAGGGGAGGGGGAGATGTGCGAGTACACCAAAGGGCGATGGCTAAATGAATATTCTTTAAGCTAAACTTGTTATTTATAACTGTTAACAATTTTTATATAAATAGGTATTTATTTGAAATAGAAGGAGAATATTGTACTCGTATTATTGATTTGTAATCTGATTATCTATGAGTCAAGGGCGGATACTAGGGGAGGGTAAAGGGAGTAATTACCCCTCCCCCTGAGATTTGAGAAAAATATTTTTTTTTTGGGAAAAAAATTGTTTTTAATATAAAATTTTAAAAACTAATACTTAAAAATTTGATTTTTCTATATATTCTGGTAAACAACTACAGAATGCACCTTAAATTACCGATAATAAGAAAAAATTGTGTGCTATGCGACCAGTCCACCAGATTGCCCCCTCCGAGAATCTCCTCTGGATCCGCCACTGCTATGAGTACTTAATGAAAATTGTAAAGAAAAAATATGTTGTGACTCGTCGCACAATACACAACTTTCCCTTACCTAGGATAATTGAAAGTTATGTTCCGTGCTTGTCACACCAGATTTTTTGTATCGACACATAGTCTATTTAGATTCCGTCAGTAATTGAAATAAATTTTTCGCCTGGATTTTAATCAAAATCGTCTGAGCGAATTTTGAGAACATTAAAATAAACTGAAAAAGTACATCAGTAAAGTACTAGGAGTTGGCCGATTTTATTCAAAAGCTCCGTTCCAAGGGGTACCTAACTTAAATATCGAATTTCAACCTCATCTCTTTTCATTCTTGAGATATTTTTAGATGTTCGCAATCAGTTACAACAAGAGACATGCATTTTTGATAAATAAATATTTCTTCTTATTGATTAATATTCAAGGGGGGAAAATATTTTTAAATCTTATTTTCACCCATACAAAAAATTACTTCTAAATTTTTTTCAAATTTTTGTGTATTTACAGATTAAATTATTTTCTCAATGAAAAATTTTTTAAATATATTTCACTTTGTTATTTACTAATGACAAGAGTTAATTTCCAATTCATTATATTAAAATAGATACAAATATTTCATTATTAAGAATTGATTAGCCTTTGAATATAATTAATTGCCCACGGGGCGTGGTGTAGAGGTTAGCGTGCTAACCTCATATACCAAACGTCGCGGGTTCGGACCCCAGGCAGTCCGATGATTTTATTTAAGCCATCTGGATACCAGCTTATTACTATCATCTGTAAAATGTCGTAAGGACTGTTGTACTGCTCGTCCAATATGAGATGGCTCCATCTTTGATAAAAACCGTGTCATAGCACTGTCTTTTTATTATTTCATTCTTCTTCCCACTTCTCGAATAGTACTCCGCAAGTACTCCGATTTAGATTACATTCGGATTATTTCTTCGAGCTACAAATAGCTCTAAATAGAGATACTTATTTTATTTATAACCACCCGGTTATTATGTTCAAGAAAAAAATGATTTTCTACGAGACATTAAGCTTACTCGGCTCTAGATAAGAGTTGAATTACTTACTATATACTCTTTTGATATAAAAAAAATGAAGATTTATTTTTAATCTGAAAACTTTTAATTACCAATAAAGTTTTTAATTATTTTTTAAGATTGTCTTTAAATTAATTTCATTCTAACCGGGAATGAGTTGAGATTCAAAGAGTTTAATTTTAATTTAATCAATAGTATGTGGAAGAACTCAGTGTATAACAGTTACATATTCAAAATACATTTCATTTTTAATTGCCTATCCGGGGTATCGGTGTAAAGACACTTAAGTAAGCATCAGGCCCCCGGACCCTAGGCTAAACCTAACAATACATTTTCCTATACAGTATATGCAATTGTCATTGCAAACCGAGAGAATCTCGTGAGAAATCTTTAAAGAAAATTTCTCACTTGTTGTTATACCACAAGGGAGACAAGTAACTGGACTATTCCTGTTCAACATTCATTTAATTTTTTATTTAAAATTTAATAATTTGTATTTTAAAAATACTTTCTAAATTCATTTGATATAATCAAAATAACTACTGTAGATTGCCCTCAATGAGAGTGATGTCATTGGTGGTAGGCCGCCATATTTCTTTCAATGTTACGTTGAGATGCCTTCTTTCAGGGAGTCGTTGAGATTTAAATGATAAATGTGAAGATCGAAAATATACAATAAGTTTATTGTAAAAATATTTAAACAAGTTCGTCCGACACTGATGAGTTTGAGAGAGAGAATCCTCGCCATGGAATGGGAGATGTTTTTAAATTAATTTCATTCATTTAGAACAATTTTCCAGACAGTAATCCCCCAGTCCCGTGGGAACAGAGACAGACACATGCAAAGATTCCAGACGCTAAATTTGAACTTTTCTATGGGAATCTTTTCATGTGTTTCTTGATCTAGCCAAATATCAAATTTTCCCTTTCAAATGTATTTAAAAATAGAATTTGATTTTTTAAATTTCAAATTTTGTATCTCTCTCTCTCCCTTTTTGACTTCACAACAGTTATATGGGTATTATACGAGAAAAAGTATAAATTATTAATAAGTAAATAAAAATAACCCATATAACAGTGGAACAAATATGGTAGCCGACCTTTCCTAGTGTCTAATGTTATTCCCAACGCGCCTTTGGGGTGCCGTGGGTTGGGAAACACTGCTATAGCCTATTAAAAAGCTATTAAAAAAAACTTTATATTCTCAAGAATTAAAGAAATGTGTCGGTCATTCTATGCGTTTCCATGTCTTTCGAAATTTTTAGAATAGACATGTAATTCAAAAACGAATTTTGCACCTTCTTTATCTTCTACCCACTAGGCATTATAATTTATATTAAAAGAGTAGCAACATTTATTAAATAGCTTCGTGGGTTAAGAGGTGATAGGGTATGAACTCTAGGGAAATTAAATCTCCCCCTCCTCCCCCTTGTGTTAGTATTAAGGATATCCATTTCCCCCCCCTCGGAGGCTAATTGGATACAACGACAAGCGATCACTTGGTGTAATTGCGAATAATTTTACACAAACTTTTTAAGCCACGCTTTGTTTATTTTTCGTTCCAATTTAACCCTTTTTTATATTATGATAGTATAGAAAGATTTCATCTCACATAATTAATGCAATTTTCATCAGTAAACATTCGTTCTAATTCATCTTTTTTTTGGAAGATCATGAAATCTAAATTTATGTATATCCATAAATATAATTATTATTAAATATTATTTGAGGTTCAGAAATTCTCTAATGAGCAACGCAGCTAGTTTTGTTTCAATTTTTATTATTAAATATAAAGTGCCAGGGCCAACGTTTCGGTCGCATATAGGGCCATCATCAGGGCCAAGCCATTGTCAATTAATTTAATAATAAAAATTGAAACAAAACTAGCTGCGTTGCTCATTAGAGAATTTCTGAACCTCAAATAAATCATATCAGCTATACACCTCAACTAAATATTAAATATTAGTACTATAGTCAGTCCATCAAAGAAAAGAACATAATATAAATAAGCTTATATTATTATTCAAATTACTATTTTTTCAAAAACATTGGAGATATTTATTAGAGAATATGTCTCGCTTATTTTTTGACTTCAGTGGTTATTATTGTTTGTTTTATCAAGAGTCGCGGGAGCGACTCGTCGCCGAGCAAGTAAAAAGCAAAAGAAAGCAAAGAAACTCTTAATACTACCATTTAGTTGACATTCCAATAGATGCCAATGGCCCATTGCATTTAGATGGACGAGTCGTCCCTAGACTATATTATCAAGAATGATTTTAAATCCTTAATAAAAGATAGGGACGTGAAAAAATTTTTTTGAGAAACTTTTTCTCTTTCTGGGCGAATATCTCAAAAAGTTTTTAAGATATCGGACCCAAATTTTTTTTATATTAAACTAGAATAAATAAGGATTATTTTGAGCACGAATTCAAAAAAAATTCCCGTGCCAAACAGAATGGCAGAGGCTCAAAGTTGAGATTTTGCCGATTTCGGAAGGTCAAAAGTTAGTCTCTTATTTTTCCTTTTTTTTTTTTTCTTTTTTTCTTTTTTTTTTTTTTTTTTTTCTTTTTTTTTTTTTTTTTCATTCTTTTCTTCAATTTTCAAATTTTTAGACAAAGCTACAGGTTTCCCTGCTGGACCGATTAGGATGAAATTTAAAATACAAATAGATACTATCAAAAACCCGATACCTTTGATATAAAATTTCATTTTGGATCAAAAGTGACTTTTTGAGAGGCATTCAAAATTTCAAATTTGTCCTATCTTTAACATGGCGAAAAGACAATTCTAACTATTTTGCTCCCTGATGACGTCATCTAGGAACATATATATTATTATTAGTAATTTTCATCCCTAATGGAACAAAAATATTTTAGATAGATCCATTCAGATAGAAATAGATTAACGTGATAAGGAGTGCTACCAACATAAAATAAATAAAAAACCTAAAATTTTATAAAATTTAGGGAAATCCTATGTTTATCGTTTCGAATGGATACCAAACGATGTATTTACATTCTACCAACATAACAAAAATAAAAAACCTAAAATTTTATAAAATTTGGTGAAATCCTATGTTTATCGTTTCGAATGAATACCAAACGAAGTATTTACAATCTACCAACATAACAAAAATAAAAAACCTAAAATTTTATAAAATTTGGTGAAATCCTATGTTTATCGCTTCGAATGGATACCAAACGATGTATTTACATTCTACCAACATAACAAAAATAAAAAACCTAAAATTTTATAAAATTTGGTGAAATCCTGTTTATCGTTTCGAATGAATACCAAACGAAGTATTTACAATCTACCAACATAACAAAAATAAAAAACCTAAAATTTTATAAAATTTGGTGAAATCCTATGTTTATCACTTCGAATGGATACCAAACGATGTATTTACATTCTACCAACATAACAAAAATAAAAAACCTAAAATTTTATAAAATTTGGTGAAATCCTATGTTTATCGTTTCGAATGAATACCAAACGAAGTATTTACAATCTACCAACATAACAAAATTAAAAAACCTAAAATTTTATAAAATTTGGTGAAATTCTATGTTTATCGCTTCGAATGGATACCAAACGATGTATTTACATTCTACCAACATAACAAAAATAAAAAACGTAAAATTTTATAAAATTTGGTGAAATCCTATGTTTATCGTTTCGAATGGATACCAAACGATGTATTTACATTCTACCAACATAACAAAAATAAAAAACCTAAAATTTTATAAAATTTAGGGAAATCCTATGTTTATCGTTTTGAATGGATACCAAACGATGTATTTACATTCTACCAACATAACAAAAATAAAAATCCTAAAATTTTATAAAATTTGGTGAAATCCTATGTTTATCGTTTTGAATAGATACCACACGATGTATTTACATCCTACCAACATAACAAAAATAAAAATCCTAAAATTTTATAAAATTTGGTGAAATCCTATGTTTATCATTTCGAATGGATACCAAACGATGTATTTAATTTTTACTGTTTGGAATGCATATTAAAAGATCTATTCATGGGATAACTTAATATTTAATAAACAAAAATTAATAAATAATATTTTCATGTAATATTTCACAAAAAGAAGTGAAATCTCAGTCAAAAACATCGGAGATGCAAAAAGGGGCGCCTCGCATTATTTTTGCCTAGCGTCGAGGTGAAATCAAAAAAATGCGCCTCGCTTTTCTGATTTATATAAAAGCGAGGATATATGAAACAAATAAAATTCTGTAGGGGTTTTATTTAAGTGAAAATATTTCCTCGCTTTTATATAAATCAGAAAAGCGAGGCGCATTTTTTTGATTTCACCTCGACGCTAGGCAAAAATAATGCGAGGCGCCCCTTTTTGCATCTCCGATGTTTTTGACTGAGATTAAAACTTACAACATTAATTAGTTTAGAAGTCAAAGTTCAATTTTTAAATTTCTTTATATTACAGTTCTGGATTGTGTTAAATTTTTTTAATATTTTAATTATCTTTTTCATTTGATAATATAAATTAACATCTTCATGTCGCAGTTTATAAAAGTAAGAGAAATAATTTTCTCTTTTTTAATTTATCCATTTTTTCTTCTTCATGATAAAAAATCCATATTTTCAATTTAATCGCTTTGACTCATATAGTCTATCATTATTATACAAAAAGGATTATTTGAATTAATTTCTGATAAAAAAAAAAAATGGAGAGTGGGTTATCAAAGGTATCGGATTTCAAATACAATAGGTTTAATATTAACAAAGTTTGTCTTAGGCATATATAGTATGTAGGCCTATATTGATTAAAACCAGAATATATTAGTATAGTATATTGTAAAAAAAAAATTCAAAAATTCGAAATTTATCTCTTAGAAATTTAAATACTGTATTTTTATTTAAATAAAGGATTTTATTAAAACCTTGAGGGACACAAAGGGATACACACGCCCGCACCAAGGACACACATTGGAGATCGAAAGTGACCAGAAGAAAAATGTGTGTTCCTGGTGTGGACGTGTATATCCCTGTGTGTCCCTCAAAGTTTGCTATGCAGACTTGCTGCGGGCATGTGTATCCCTCGATCATTTTAAATCATTTTTACTCGGGAGGTTGTTTATGTAATGCTCGGAGATATCATATAGTCTATCATTTTAAAGGAGAAAGAAAATTAATTCGCCTCCGAGTTTGGCCTAGTAGGTAGCGTGCCTACCTCCTATACCAAACGTCGCGGGTTCGGACCCAGGCAGTCCGATGATTTTATTTAAGCCATTTGGATACCAGATGGCTTAAATAGAAATGTCTGAACCCCCAATATATATATTACTTACAATGGTTATCGTCTAAAGTCTTAAATGGCCTGAGTTGCCGAAAATACTGTGTGAATATGAGTATGAGTGTGAGTGTGAATGAGAAAAAAAGTGTGAATGTTTAAGAAAAAAAAAAAAAATTAATTTTCATGATTAAAAATAGTCTCTCTAGATTTTTTTTTCATTTAAGGTCTTTTTCGGCATCGAAGGCCATTTAGACTCCGTCTCTATTTATGTCAATTGGATTGGTAGCCAATCCAAATGAAACAAATTTTGTCGCATGAGACGGGATGCAAGCCCTTGACCTTTGGTGTACCACAAGCTAATGCTCTAGCCCTGAGTCACAAGTCAAGGGTCCTTTCTAGATTTGGGATCTTTATTTAAAATTCTTAGTAAGCCTCCGAGACTGTTTATATTTATTTAAAATTAACTGGGTAGCCGGTGTAATTGAAATTAATTTTGCCGTAAAAGACGAAAATCGAACTCATTCTTAAATTTTAAGAAAAAAATTATTACTTGACACCCTTTTGAAAAAATATTATGCAAACAGAAAAGAATAAGAAACGAGATATAAGAAATTGTGTTTATTTGGTTGCCTATTTGAGAGATTAAAGGCGAACTCAGATCTCTTCTTCATTTGTATTCAATCAATTTTATTTATTATTTATTAAGAAATCTTCGTTTGCTTCATAATACAGTCGACTTCTATCCATATATACTCATAATAATCTAATGAGTGAGAAATCATTTTAATATTGGTTAACCGGAGATTGATTGTTTATTAGCGTAATTTTTTTCGTTAAAGTTTTTTATATCATTCACTTTCGTTTTATTAATTCATGAACTAAAAATTGCATAAATTCGAATTATGCTGACCATAGACTATTTTAACTGATCTAAAAGTGAGAGAAATAATCCGGAAGCAATATTAAATTATTGGACAGCCATTAGAGTGCTTTAAAGTAAACCATTAGAAAACGATAAATTATTTATATTTGAATCCATTTTTATCTTTTTCATTGGAAAACCGCAGAATATCTACTAGCGAATACAAAATTTAGTTTAATTCTTGCCCAACTGAGTATTGTAAAAGAGATAATCGGAATATGAAATAAATATTAATACGATAAAAAATAATTTCCTAATTTATTATACTAATAAATAGTAGCTTCATTACTATGTATCTCTAAATAGGCTATTAAAAATTACAATAGCTCCCCACTATAGTAGATGACTCCGCCTCCTCCTCCCATAGCGCACTTTTCTTTTCAAAGGCTCCGCCTTCTGAATGCTTCCTCCGCTTATTCACGACTAAGTAGGATGCAGATATCACTTTTGATGTGATATTCTCTCAAGTAACTAAAAAGACTATCGACAGTCTTTTTAGTTAATATTATTTTTTTTAGAACAAAAAAAAAAAAGATTTATTGAATTTTGGGAAGTAAAGTGAATCAACACAAAAAAAAAATTCAAACTTTTCTTATAGCTATTTGTAATTTTTTGGTCTAAATAAATATTTAATGAAATTTTATGCTTTGAATTTGCTATATGGATAATAAACAACCCACTGTATTATTATTAACTATAAGAGAGTTAGATCACAAAATAAACAAAATTTACATTAAGGATTCAGGGTCTCGATATATATTCGGGTTTATAGTGTTTGGTTAATTAACTCTTGGCAAAAATGGGTATTCATTGTTTCTTATCATTATTTGATTAATTAGAAAATTATCAAAAACTGATACTTTAGTTAAAAATACAGAAATGGGTTTGGTGACCGTTACACGACGCGATATTCTTCAGAAACTAAGAAATTGTCAGTTATTCGTATAGAAAAAGTAGATATAATTCCTTCGTCCATTCGGTCCAAATGAAAAATGTATTATTCGATAACAAATTTTTATTTAAATTTGAATAATGGTTTTTCACTTTTCATTGTATTTTAATAGCTGCATCACAACTAGCTCAGCCAGTAAAAGGCTTAATATGGTAGAAATCAATATTTTATGCTTGATGTAATACTCCATTTCAATATGATCTTCAATATTGAAAAAAATATTTTACTAGAATGACACAAAATTGTTTTTGCTTTATTAAAAATCATTTATATACTATTTTATCAATATATTCGAATAACGCTGGCTGATGTCCTTTGGACGAAATCGATCACCAAAAGAATAAATTAAAGATATTTTTCTGCACTCTGTTGTTTTATTCACTATTCACCATATTTTAATTGAAAAATTCATATACTGTACATATGGATAGGAGTCGAGAGTATGAAGCCAATGAAGATTTCTTAATAAATAATAAATGAAATTGATTGAATTGTTTAAATGCAAATGAAAAAGAGATCTGAGTTCGCCTTAAGGCCTTAGATAGGCAACCAAATAAACACATTCCTTATATCTCGTTTCTTTCCCTCGGACGTGATTTGGTGTTGTTCAGACGTCTGTTTCATCGTGCCTTAAAAACTTATTATTGAATATAACTTATTTCTAAAGTCTTGAAAACCGACTTTAATTATTCAATAGGATTCGGGCAAAGAGGTTCAATTAAAAGTCAAAAAGTCTTTTTAAAACAAAACTTAGCAAGCTCTTAGCAAAAAGTTAGAAATGTCTATTTGTATTTTGTTAAAGCCCTACTGTTTAATAATTTGATATTATATGGCTCCAACCACTGAAGAAGTCCTACAGCAAGTGGACGAAACATTGTCTGGGGTCAAATAAAGTTTTGTTTTTAAAAAACTTTTTGACTTTTAATTGAACCTCTTGGTCTGGATCCTATTGAATATTGTGAAGGTTCCTGAGCTTCATCAAATTTAAATATCGACTTTAGATATTTTGTATTACATATTTATCGATTAATTAGGTTTTCTTAATTCATCCTTTAGACATACTTGTCCAAACTGTTTTGAAGTTTAAGTTTATTATTAATGTTATTTCACATTTTCTTTAATATTCACCTTTTGGAGCCTTTGATGTCATAATGGAAAAAATTCTTCCCTTATATTAATCTCAATGAGCTCAAGTGGATATTTAATATTAGAAAAAGAGGAATCTTGCAAGCACAAGCTCGGGTCCCCCTCGCTTTGAACCCTTTATCCTCTTTACCGAACCAAACAACCTCTTGATGTGGGTATTTACGAGTTTAGTTGAAATCTTTGCAAAACTTTAATTTTCTATTAATAGGTCTCGAATTGAAAATATAATTCAACAAAGCCTCCTTTGTCTTCTAATAAATTAAAAAATTATTCATTTTTCAGGTTTTGTTTTGAAATAAATAAGTATTTATCATTTTAGAGTTTTTTTTTTTTTTTTACATTTGTTTAAGACATTTTCGACATCTGAAGTTATTTCAAATGATTGGTAGCCAAATCAATTGAAATCAATTTTTATCGCTTGGGACGGTAAGAAAACTTGGGACTTTTACAGTAGAAATGTCTTTTTCTGAGAAAAATTTTTTGTTATTCTTAGTGATTCATATAACTTAAAACACCGAGACCAGAATTGCTGGTCACATTTACAATTTGTGAACCAGTGTATAAGGATCTCGGAGAATAAGAAGTCAGATATATGCCCCGGTTAAAAAATTTTTATTTTCTCGGGTTCTTATATCTGAAACACACTTACTTTGTCATTGGCCAAATGGGTTTTCCGACGGCCATTTAATTAAGTTAGATATATCTTTAAAAAAAAATCTAAAAAACTAATTTATAAAAAAGTAAAAAATATTGTTTAGAGTGACTGAAATTTTTTTTACGGGTTCTATATTGAAAAAAAGACCCGATTTGAGGATTTTTTTTTATATTTTCAAAAATTTGAGAATTTGGTGATTTTTGGCTTAGAGACTCAGTTTTAAAAATTCATCATTTCCTGTTTTATTTGAGCTAAAAAAAAACAAACTTTTTTTTACCTTTTTAAAGCTAAAAGAGTGAATTTTAAGAAAAAAATTGTTCCACCAAAATTTTTTTTTTTTTTTATTTGGCCACCAGCTTGTTGCCATCAAGCCATTTTACATGTTTAAAATAGTATATACATAACATGAAAAAATACATTAAATTATTTAAACTTTCATACTCCACCAAAATTTATTAAAGATTTTACATTGTTATCAACAATTATAACCTTTTAATCGATTTTTAACAATAGGCCCCAAATCGTAGTACGTTTTTTTATTAGTATAACCATCGCTTTCTAAGTCAAATTTTGTGCTGAAAACAGTTTTTTAATTGATGAAGAAACAATTATTACTATTGAAAAAAAAATTAAATAATCTAGAGCGATACGTCATATCGGCGAGTCGGTTCCAAGCAATATTTTAGATATTATAGTCGTATTATTCCAGCTAGTGTACTTTTCCTAATACTCTTTCAAAAATCTTTTGCGGTTAACAGATTTATTCCAAAAGTTGATACTTGTAATAATTACAAGTATCATTTATTGTTTAAAATTGTTATATAAAAACCACATTACTAAATTTTCTCGATCTAAGTCCTTGGGGCCCTTTAAATTTATCAGTAATGCAGTGGCGTCATTTCAACTTTTTCTTGTGGGGGGGGCAAACATTTTTTTTCTTAAAATTTACTTAAAAATAGGTACTCAAATTTGGCCAAAAGATATTTATTTTAATTAATTGTTTAATTTTGTACAATTTATATACTCGTAGATATATTTTAAAGTATTTTATTTAGAATAATATAAAATTTTATAAAAATCAGAGCTCTTGGGGGGGGGGGGGGCAAATGCCACTGCAAGTCCAGCTTCCTATGCAATTGCGTTTACATCAAACATTTTTCAATAGATTGCTCCATATGAAAAAAATCAAATATTTACTGATGACGATAAAGTTGTTTTTTACGACACTTTATTATTGCATATTTTAATACTTTTACCTTCATATTATAAGTCATATTTAGGATTTTTTTTACTGTATGGGCCTACAGTAAATCCGGGCTATAGATATTGCAAATGCATTATTCCAAAAAGAAGTTATGCTAAATATAAAATATTAAAAATTAACAAGTGCTAATAGGACAGTCTTAATAATGTCTTTTTCTTGTAATTATTTTTCTTACATTGACGTTGTTTAATATAGTTGTTGTTGCGTCTTTAGGCCTATTATCTTAGTAAGGATTTAATATAGATCCTAATTTTAATAATATAATCTCTGGGTCGACTTGTACATTCAATGGATCATTGGAGTATTAACTAGTACTATGCTTTTTTTTTTTGCTCTCTTATTTTTTTCTTTACTCGGGCACTAGTGACTTACGCGATTCTTGATTCCATTACATGAAGCAAACAAATGATTGATGACCTCTTATGCTTTGTTCCGCTTCTCTATTTCATCCCAGGACAACAAAGGAGATTGTCTCGCTTTGTTTATAAATGTATCATCTTTAGTTTGCTCCGGCAAGTTTTATCACCTTTAAACATATTAGCCTACTATACTCTTTACTTTTCTTTTTTTCGAAAAAAAAAAAACTCCTTGTAACTCTTAAGCAATAATGAAGTGGTGATATAGCTCTTGAAGTATATTGCTTTTGACAGGGGTTGGCTTGGCTTATATGGCAAAATGAATGTCTCGCGTTTCATCTTTGAAATGGAAAATTTTCTTTGAACGAAGCAGAATTAACTTAATAGAGCTTTAACTAATTAGTTAAAAAAAAAAATAAAAATAAACTTGGAAAAAATAATCTTTATAAAGATCTCTCTTTTATTTATTTATTTATTTATTTTTTTTTTTTTCCTGAATTTACATTATTAATATTTTCAATTTTGAAGAATGAATTTTTTTTTTGATTTGATGAGTGAGGAGATGAGAGATGATGTCTTGAAAATCCGTGTGGGTGTTAGTAGAAAAAAATAGGTCGTTGAACCATCTAAATATATTCTTATGTTACTTCGAAGGCGACACAAACAAAGAAATATTTGTTTCTGACATTATTATCTTTAGCATTATTATTCCAAACCAAATCAAGAAAAAGTCTTTGATATTAAAAAAAAACAATTGGCAGCAAAGTAGAAAAACTTTCCCGCCCTTGAGCGGATATAGCTCTTGAAGTATATTGCTTTTGACAGGGGTTGGCTTGTCTTATAAGGCAAAATGAATGTCTATGAATGGTAAGAAATGTTTGGCACAGTCTTTTTTTTTTAAGTATTTTCGGCATCTTAGGCCATATAGACTTTAATGATATTCCTTATTTACATTTTATTTAAATCATTTGGTATGCAAATGATTTAAATAAATTAATTGGACTGCTTGGAGGCTGAACCCACTCCCCTTGACTTTTAGTTAATCAATAAAATAAACTTCAACTAATTCTACAATTATCCCCTCTAATTTTAAGATGTGCCGACGATTGCTTCTATTTTTTTTTTTTTTTTGTTATAAAAAAATTTTTCTTGAAATTAGGTTTATTTTTTACGTAACTTTTTTATGAAATTTTTTCAGCTTTCTCGTGAAACTTTAGAAGTTGAAAAATGATATTTTATTCGAAAATTTTAAGTCATCATACTAAAAATTGTTTTTTTTTCCAGTCTCGTACTTTACTGATTTTATTTAAGCCAATTGTATACCAAATGGCTTAAATAAGAATAATTAAATATATGTATATTTATCAATAACGGTTATCGTCTAAAGTCTTAAATGGCCTGAGTTGCCGAAAAGACTGTGTGAATGTGTGTGTGAGTGTGAGGGTGAATGAGAAAAAAGTGAGTGTTTTTAAAAAATTAAAAAAAAAAATTAAACACCTTTCGCCTTATTTTAATAAATAAAATTCTCCTTGATTTAAATAGATTTTATTCATTTTCATTTCGTTTATTATTCATATCTTCTTCCTATTTAATATATGTAATTTAATTTTAAAATCTTTAAATATTAAAAAAATTCAATACGAGATAAAGGTTCTTTCCTATTTGGAATCTTGCCATAAAATCAGCTAAGCAAAAGTGACTTTTGCATGGAATCAGATCATATGTTGTGATATATTTATGTTCTCATCAGAGGAAGATGTCGATATTTTCCCATTGATTTGATCAAATCTTGTTTTTTTTTTCGTTTCTAAATTAAATTCACATTTCCAGTACGATTTATCTATTTATTTATTTTTTTCAATGACTATCTCATTAAAAGAGAGGGAATAAGAATTAAATAAAGATTCTGGTTTCGTTTAATTTAAGAAATCGTGTTTATTTATTTTAAGACATTTCAAAGGTTTTTTTGTATATGATGTATTATATAAAAGTTCTTTTAAATATCTGCAAAGGAAGGGCAGGTTTAGTCAAATAAAAAGCCTTTATATGATCTCATCTTCAGTCAGGAAGTTCTTTTAATTCTAATAGTACAGTGGAACCTCGCTTAACGATCATAATTCGTTCCAGAATCAAACTCGTAAAGCGAAACACTCGTTATGCGAAACAATGTTTCTCATATAATTTAATGTAAAATACTATAATGCGTTCCATGTCAAAAAAATACTCTCTTATGGCTTTTTCTTCGGGGATATTTTTGCAAGGGTTTAATAAACTGTTTTCACAAAAAATTACAAATTTATTTCCTGATTATCTTCCTAATAATTAATTCAATTAATTTTTATTCGTGTACACTTCGATACTACTGGAACCAGAAAGACGATATTTGTGGACTAGAGTTTATTTCATCTTGTTCCTATTAATTAATTAGTCTAATAATTGAAAATTTGATAGTTTTTAATAAAAAGCCAAATTATAAACTAATTGAACAGACTTTTATTTTGGCGAAGTCCGTGTTTTGTACTCGTTATGCGAAACGTTGCTCGTTAAGCGAGTCATTCTTTTACAGTTTTTTGCTGCTTATGCGAATTAATTGTTATGAGTGGTGCTCGTTAAGCGAGGTTCTACTGTATTTTATCACATTGTTAAGTTTCTTTTTAACAGCTATTCCCAACTTTTTTTTCTCTCTTGTGTCATAGACCTATAGAATTCTTTACTAAAAGAGGCGGGCTGCAACTAAAAAATATTGTTTATTATTTTCATATTAAATGATTAGATTATTTTTAATAACAAATTATATTTTGTGAAATTTTAAATATTATAATTTTTTCTGTAAATATTTCATTTTCAATAATGAATTGATACAAATAACATGGGCGTAGCCAGGGAGGTAGGGGGGGGCCATTGCCCCCTGGCTTGTCCTAAAAGTTGAAAAAAAAATGTTTTTCCCATTGGGAATGATTTTTTTAACGCTCCAATCCACTACATTTAATTTTTTTATTTAAATAAATACTTAATAATCTATGTATGTATTAATTGCAAACCCCCCTCTCGCTCTCAACGAGGGGTTGCCCCCCCTAACAAGATGTCTGGCTACGCCCATGACAAACAATAACATAGCTATAAAGGATGCGGGTTTATATCAGCCAAAGATGCGGGTGAGACAGCTATAGATGAAAAAAATTATATTTTTGTCAATGTTCATCTTCAGAATCTTTAGAATGAAATTATATGTCAAGTTCCATGACATGATACGGTTGCAATGTCTTGATGTCTTTTGTTTGCCTGAGAAATATCTTTCGTTTGAATAAGATATTTTGAATACATATAGTGGAGGAAATATTTTCGGGAATGCATACTGCTGGTTCTAAGTTATTTTTTTTTTTATTCTGATTTAATTTATTACTTATGGAAATATTAAAAAGAAATGAAATTTTGCAGTTCTTTTTAATAGTTTTCTTTTTCTTTTAGAAAAAAACTTTTCATTGATACAGTCAAATCTATATTCAAGAACGAACATTTGAAACTCACTCAACCATATCTCAAATTCTGACACTTTGTTAGGTAGAGAAGCAATTTGTTCTGGTCGAGTTTAGAATCGAGGATTTAAACTAACTCGAAAAGTGAAACTAACGGATTGATAAAGCAAAAGACCAATTAAAATGATGGAAAAGTAAGATTAATATACCAAGTCCAGTGAATTTGTTGCAATTCTCACAGATGCCACGTCATTAGCCGATAACACAAAC
>JAKCPI010020639.1:0-23820 GCA_023213315.1 Euborellia annulipes
AAAATAAATTTATTAACAACAAGCTTATAGGCCCCAATCCTGGGTGGCTAGGTCCAAACCAAAACAGCACAATCTTGTTAGCTTTTTTTCAAAAAAAAAAAAACCTTTTTATTCAGCCCAATTGACTCATTGACAATTTATTTTTTTATTTAGGCCTATTTAAGAAAAAAGCACTCTGAAGATGACCGAAACGTCTAAAAATCTTTTTTTTTTAATTATAAATTATATTGCTAAATAAATTAAATTGAATTTTTAATTTATGATTTAATTATTAAATTTATTTAACTAAATAATTGCGAGATTTAATTTACAATTATTATTTTTAAATTTTCAATTTGAAAAGAAATAAATAATAAAGATTAATAAATTAGAAAAATAAACTTTTTTTTGTTTCTTTATAATTTATGTAGGTTCTATATATATATATAAAAACATCAGGCTCTGAAGATGGTTAATTTAAATTTTATTTATTCAGTTTATTTTTTTATTTATTTTATGAAGATTGAAAAAAAAAATGTTTGAAGGGGATAGAGAAGTGGATGAGTGCGAACAATATTGGTTGTATTATCGCTATTATGAGCAGCAAAGGGTAAAAAGAATAGAATGGGGGAGGGAGGGAGGGGGGGGGGGCGTCTGAGTAAACACTGCCTTCTCTGATAAACGTTCATTCCACTTGATGCTACTGCTTCTGCCAAACTATAGAAATAGAAGAAGTGAGAACACACAGACACACACACACACACACCCTTCTTTGCATAACAAACTGCCCTTCCATTTTCCCTCCCTCTCCTTTTTGTAGGCCAATTCCCTTGTCAATAGACGAGCCGCGGGGTGACATTTTTAAGTTCACGTTCACGCGCATTATATCATCTTTAAAAAAAAAAAAAAGAGAATAGAAACGAGACAAAAAAGATAGTGTAACTTATATGTCTTTAAAAAAAAAAGTTCTTTCATAAAAAATAAAATAAGATAATTTATTATTAAAGATATTTTTTCATTTTTAGAGTAAATAAAAAAAAAATAAAAAAATCACTGAATAGATAAAAATATTTTTAAATCTTAATCCGTTCCTTCTTGAACGAGTCCTACAGCTAGTCTATTAAGAAAAATTATTAAATTTTTTTTTTTATTTTAATTTTAGCCTCTATTGATGTGGTTTAGTTGTGGATTAGTAAATGATAATGAATTATTTAAAAAAAAAATGTGGTGTGATAAGAACAACGAATAATTTTAATAATTAAAATTTTAATGATTATAAGTTGTTTCAGTTTTATTTAAAAAATCTGGTGAGACATGGCGCACAGTACACAAATCTCTCTACTTGCGACAATTGAATGTTATGTTCTGTGCTTGTCCCACCAGATTTTTTGTACAATTTTCGACAAGGTGTAAAATTTATACACATAAAAAAATATTTATTTATATTTTATTACCATGGCTCTATCTTCAGATCTCGTGATGAACTTAAATATAAAATTTCAAGCTCAAATTTGTCACTTTTTATTGTACCTACAGCTAGTTCTTAACAAAAAATAATTTTTTATCAATAACAATATAATTTTTTTTTTAATCTGCACCCCTCTTTGGCTTGTTTCTAGCTAGATCGTTTATTTATTTATTTATTTTTAATATAAAATCAATTTATTATTTTACGGAATATAATATGCATATTTTTATCTAAATTGAAATTCAAATTTATTTAAGCAGAAAATTTTTTTGTAATTATAGAATTTATTAAATGCAAATTTTTATATTTTAATTCAATTTAAAATAACCAATATTATGACAAAGTCTGTTTTTAAAATAACTATAATATTATGACAAAGTCTGTTTGTTTGTAACGTATAAAGTGCGAAATTACTGGAGTTTTTTTTTTAATAGGTTGAGAATTTTCCGAGGGTGGTTTTAGCCCCAACTATCGTTAATACGGTTTAGAGGTACCCCTCTTGAGAGGCTTACAAACTCAGACATTTTTCATTGGAAATCATTGAACTCTATCTCTCCTTATGAAAAATTAAAGCCAATTAAATTATTTAATCTTTTAAATGAAAAATTATTTTTTTTTATTTTGAATAAAATACACTTTAGAAAATTTTTTTCGACTATTTGCACCTTTAGAAATTTTTTAAACCGTGTGAACTCATATAATATTTAAATAGTGCGGTGAATGGAACATTAACTTGGAAAATGATGAACTTTCAATTCATCAGCTGGATGGTGCTCCAAGAGGGGACCTCTGGCTAGTCGCGTAGATGGTTTTTCATATTTATAGAATTTTTTTAATTTTACCATTTCAGCTACAAAAGCCATTTTAAGGGTAAGAATTTTACTAATTTTTTTTTTTTTTTTTTAATACAGTATATTGATGGCTATCGCGCTGTCGTGGTCACCCATCCGACGTTTTGCCGCGTTTGGCATCACTTAACCTCAACGATTGTGCTCTTCTCCAAAAAAAAGAACTGAATTGAAAATAATTCTACCCATTTTTATTCTTTTCAATAAAATTAAAATAAAAGAAGAAACAGAAGAAAGAAAAACAATTTCTTCAAGTGGATGGATATTTAAAAAAAAAAGACAAAGTTTTCGTAAACTGGAACGTATTCTAGATATGTTGTGACGTCAACGACAAAAACAACAACAACAACAACGATGACGTCTCTCTTGTAACCGTTAATTGGTCTGGCAAACTTTACCACCACTTGAAAGAAACACATCTAAACATTTCACACAAACCAGTGTGTGTCTTTCAAACTTTTTATTTATTATTTTGGATATAAACAACAACAACAAAAAAAAAAAAAACCTTATTAGAGATTTTTTTTTTTGTTATTGATTGAAATTGAAATCCCATTCAATTATATGGAATAAAAGAATGAAAGGGAGATTTGTATACAGGTTAGTTGTTGTTGTTGTTGTTTAATTAACTTGGCTTTTATGTGGGTATAATATTTCCCTCTCTTTCTATCTCTGGTTGCGCTTTTTGGAGACAAAAATAAATATTTGCTTCTCTTCTTTTTGCTTGACCTTTTAACAAGATCTCATTCATTACACGTGTCATACTAAGCGCACAGGCACTATATACAATAAACTACTATTTTAGTGCCATCAGTCATATTTTTATAAAAACAATCAAAAATTAACGATTTATATTCTGATGCTGATAAAATCAAGTAGATACATTGAATAAATGAATACACACTATATTTTTAAAAGAAATGAATTTTATGGGGGAGAGGGGAGCGAGGAACTAAAGAAATGCGTTTTTATACCTCATTTTTAAAACAAGACCAAATCAGTGACTTCCAAATTAAATTAATCTCCTAAAAGTGGAAAAGTTTCCCTAACTCTAATATAGAAATTCAATTTTCGCTTAAATAAGATCCAACTCTAAAAAGGGAGTTCTCTACTTCTAATGATAGCCACTGCATTAAAAAAAAATTTATAAAAATTTTTTCAGTAGTTTCTGAGTTTATTTGTTACAAACATTTTAAAATTCTTAATTATTATCATATATTATGCCTGAATAAGATAAATAATCTAAGAGTAAAGTGAATATTTTTTTTTTTTTTTATTTAAGAGCTTTTTCAGCATCCGAGGCCATTTAGACTATTTATTTCATTTGATTGGTATCCAATTCAAATTTTTAAGACGGGATGCGAACCCTTGACTCTTAGTATAAGAGGCAGACACTCTACCAATGAGTCATGACCCAAGGGATAGTAAAGTGAAATTATAATAATTTTTAATTACAGGTGGAATGTCCATTTTAAGGCAACTCAATAGAGAGAACACCGTAAACGGTTGCCTCAAAAGGCATGTAGATGCCAGAGTGGAACTAAATACTGTACATGTCTTAATTAAGTAGATTTTTTTGTAGAAATAGTGCTTAGTGTATTTTGTATATTGATGACACTACAAGTTAACATTTCGATCATCGATGAGACCTTAGACATAAATAGGAAAATTTCATTCTTTTTTCGTTAAATGGAAAATAAAAAAACATAAAGAGTTCAGGTTGTTCCAAGGATTTACTCCTAAATCATTATTTATTTTTTATTTTTATATAAAGCCTTCTTCTTGAGTATTGTTGACCCAAGGCAAGCCCTTCTGTTACTCTTAAAGATAATTTTTCACATCTTTAACAAAACATTTCCCTAAAAAGATTGTTTAAAAAAAGAACGTAAATAACTTAAGAATAGATCGAATAAAATAATAAAAAAAAGCACTAAGTAATAAGTTTCATTATATTTATTGTATAAATACTTGATAGTGTGCCATCTTCAAATAGGTGTCAATTTGAGGATTTCATGCCCTGGAAACATAATGTAGGCATATGACAAAGGATGTATCCTATGCCATACTATTGAAAAGAATACCTATAAATATATTGAAAATATTTTTTTTATCTACTTATAATGTTTCAGCAAGAGCCAACGGTTATCAGTTTAATAAAGGAATAAAAAAATAGCAGGTGATTAAAAAATTATTTTCCTATTATAAGTCTTTTAAACTTTGATTTGTTTTTGTCTTTTTAATATATTGTTCATAAAAGAAAAAATGTGACTTAAAAGAACATCAATAAACGAAATTCACTTAATACTGCACTTTTATTTACAAAACTACAAATATTAACATGTAAACACTTGTTTACTAAAACAGTAACTATAATTAAATTTTTAATAGTTCTATTTTTTTTTATCAATTTTTTGAATAATAAAAAAATAATCTTAAATAAAAAGGTGGGGTGACCCTCTTAACAACAGGAGATTTGTTTTAAGACCTCTTTTTTTTTTTGTTATAAATCCAGAATTCTAGAAAGAACAATCTCCCAATTTTTTTTTTTTAATTTAATGTTGGACATTCAAAATGACGTTTTTTTAGATTAACAGCAACAAAAAAAAAAAAAAAAAAAAAGTGAGGCTTAATAAATTAGTACAATTTAAATTTGTCTTATCTTTAAAGAGAGAGGGAGATAAAAAAAAAATCTGTTTTCTTGATTTCTTCTGATCTTTGAACCGAAAGAGACGAAAAGGAGGAAAATTGGCAACCCGAAAACTTTGTCGATATCAACTCTCGTTAACGAACGAACCAACTCTCTCTCTATGTGTGTACTTTACACAAAAACACAAAGTAAGTAATCCATATTTAATTTATCTTTAGAAAATGAACGACGACGAACAAGTTGATAAAATTGTGAAATTGAGTCAAGAAGTAGGGAAGTAAGAAATAGAAAAAAAGAAAAAAAAAAACTTGAAATTACTGGCTGATTCAAGTTTGTAAATAAAAAATAGGTGAGAAATGCGTTTTAAAAATAAGCACCTAGTCAACAGCATTTATTTGTTGCATTTTGTTTCAAACAAAAAAAAAGGGTATAAATAACATAGCTATAGTTATTTTTTTTATTTATATTCTGAAATAAGATCTTCTCACAAGTAAAATGATATACAACACTTATTAAAAACAGATAAATTGAAATTTAAGTTAAAATGTCGCAAAATATAAACAATAAACCAAAGTATAAATAATTAAAATTTAAATCATTTTCTGGTGACTATATAAGGATAATTAAATTAATCTTAATTAATAATATTTAAAAAAATTGGTGTGAGTTGTACGCAGTTTATACTTATACTTAAGGCTCTAGTTCCGAGGTGGGGACTTAATTGGGGCGTTGTACATGTAAATAATTAAGTGAATTTTTTTTTTTTGTAGAAGAAGCGCATAGTGTATTTTGTAATTATATTAATGACACTACAAGTTAATAGGTATATAGTTAATAGAAAGTAAAAAAAAAAAATTAATTTTTATTAAATACCAGTAATAAAAATAAGAATTATTGCAGTGCCAGTTTGTGACTTTATTTTTCCTGTAGGAATTTTGATATGCTATTTATGGAAAGATAAAAATTTTGCACAATAAACATGCACTAAGTGAATGAAACACGGCACTAAAATTATCATAGATGATTGTAAACACATTCATATCTATAAAAATACAAAATCTCATAGATGATTGTAAACACATTCATATTTAGAAAAATCTGGTGTGACTGGCGCACAGCACACAACTTTCTCTTACCTTCGGTAATCGAAATTGTGTTCTGTGCTTGTCACACCAGATTTTTTGTGTCGACATGCATTTAGTTTCCGACAGTACGGTACATTCGATTTTCAAGATGTAAAATTTATAAATGTGGGAAAATATTTATATTTTGTTACCATGGCAACCATTTCTCTTTTTCTAAGGAGCACAAGAGTAAAGTGGACTTCAGAAGATTGCAATGGCAAAATGAGAATATACATTTTAAAGAAAATCTAAAAAATAATTGATTTTTGAATTTTAAACAAAATCTTTGTAGCAAATTTTGAGAACATTCGAAAAAAACTGAAAAAGGGCATCAGTAAAGTACAAGTACTCTTTGGTCGATTTTGTTCGAAAGCTTCGTGTCACTTGCTATGAGGGTGCCTATTTTAAATATAAAATTTCAACTTCCTAGCTCTTTTCGTTCTTGAGATATTTTGTTCACAGACAGACAGACAGACCATGTTGCAAAAACCACTTTTTTGGATTTAGGGGACCTCAAAACGTGTATATCCATCAAAATTTCGACATTGAATTTTTGACATGAATCCATTATTTTTTCTCTCTTCTATATAGAGGCAAAAGAAAGTAAAAATACAAAATTAGCAGGAATCTTTTTTTTTTTCTTTAATTAAATTTGTTATTTCCAAGATTTTTATTGGATTGTTGATGAAAGAGTATCTCTTCTTTTTTTAAGCTAATTTGATTTTTCCTTTTTTAAATAAAGTATAACCATTAGCAAAGTACCATAATTATTTAAAAAGCTGGCTGAGTGATAAGGGTAAAAAAAAAGCCTCCTTACGGAGCGAGTGTATACAATTTCTAACAAAAAAAGATTTTTTGTTAAATTCATTAAAATATTATTCTCTTTATGAAAGAAGATATCATTAAAAATAAAAAAAAATAAAAAAAATAGTGCATTTTAATTATATTTAGATAAAAATACAGAGCAAAATATTTAAAAGCAAATTTTAATTACAATAAAGAAAACTCTCAACCATAAAAAATTCGATTCTTAATTAAAGAAGATTCATAATTATAGTACATAATGCGAAAATATATCACGCACATCTACATAAACGTATCTATTATAAATTTAATTTTTTTTTTTTTTTTTTGATATATAGCTATATTCTATGACGTCCTCTAGAATTAACGTATAGTTAAACATTTATATTAAATTCCGCAAACTAATATTAAATAAAAAAAAAGGACGAGCTGCAGGACATGTCAAAGAGGGGCTCGAATTAAATTTTAAAATAATTTTATTACAAATTTATACTTAAAATTTTATCAATTTTATCATTTATTTATTTATTTATTTACGGATTATTAAAATATTTTTCAAGACTTCGGATTAAATTTTAAAATTATATTATTTCAAATTTTATAAATTTTCATTTATTTATTTTATTTTAAATTTTATAAATTTTCATTTATTTATTGTTTTATTTTAAATTTTATAAATTTTCTTTCATTATAAAGAATTATAGTCTGGAAATTTAACAATTTCTTCTGTTGTTATTTTTATTTATGAACTAGCTACATGACATTTCGATGAGGGATTAAATATTAAAATTTAAAACCATTTTATTACAAATTTTATAAATTTTCATTTATTTTTTTTTTTTCATTTATTTTTTTTTTTATTTTCTTTTATTTATTTATTTACATATTATATAGAGATTATTAAAATATTTTTCAAAGAGTTCGAATTAAATTTTAAAATAATTTTGTTTGTTTAAAATTTTTTTTAAGTTCACGAGCTAAATGTCATAGAGGAAGTGTGAATTGAATTAAAAAATAGAAAATATTTATAAAGAATAAAATTTTTAATTTATTGAATACAGACTAGCTACAGGGCACGTCAATGATGGGTTTTTTTATTTCCATATATATTTTTTTTTCGGAAATAAAAGAGACCAACCCTCCTTCTTAAGACAATGAATTATTATAGAGCCTAGAAGGGATTTCTGGCGTGCCATTTACCTCATAACTTGTGCTTGTATTTGAGAGTTTAAGAATAGGAAAGGGGGAAATCCACCTGCAGTCAGTCGCATGCATCATATAGACATATCATGCATGCTACCTTGTTATCTACCAAGGGCTACTACTACTATATATCTCTTTGAAATGTGAATGCTTTTATTGTTCCATTTAACGTTGTTCTTGCTGAGCTAGAGAGTCAGATAGAAATGCAAGAGATGCGATTTTCCACTCGGTGAATTATCGCTCTCTCTCTCTGTCCAATTCTAATTACACAACTCTCTCTATCTCTCACTCTCTATCTCGCTCTCAATATGGCAAAAAGAACGCAAGGTAATATAAAAAAATATTATTTCTATTGTTGTATGCATGAGCAGGTTTCGATTGTCGAGATTTATTCGAAATTTTATAAATTTTAATTTATTTACTATTTTATTTCAAATTTTGTAAATTTTAATTTATTTATTATTTTATTTACCATTTTATTTCAAATTTTGTAAATTTTCATTTATTTATTATTTTATTTTCAATTTTATTTCAAATTTTATAATTATTAAATTTTTTTTATTAAGAATTATAGTCTAGAAAGCTACTAGCCTAGGGCTAGTGGGTCACCGATTTTTTTTTATACTCATAGGATTTTACACATTTTAGGAGCTCCTCGTATTCAAGCGCGTTTCGCTCTAATCATTTAAGGTCAGTGTCGCTGGTTCGATTCTTGTTTGCTGCATTTTCCATAGTTCTGGTGCCAAAGGACGAGGATTTGCATCCCCCTGATGAAAAAATTTCAATTGTATTGAATATCAATTCAATAGGGACGAGGTCTAAATGACCTCAAAAAACTCGTATACCAAAAACAATGATGGCACTTCATATTTTTTTCCATTATCTATATCAATTTTATATCAAAAATAATTTTAAATTATACTTTATAAAACAATTAATAAATTCATTCGATAGAGAAAATACAGATTTATCTAGAAAATGAGTATTTAAAAAAATCGGCATCTCACTAGCTGTAGGGCTCTCTTGTTAGTGTGCGTCAAATTCAACACTTTGTTAGTGTGAGACGTCTTCACAAGTGTTTTCTTAATACCCACTTATGTTCGGTTTCTGTAACGTTAGATATCGGATCAACTAGACTTAACAATACAATAGCCTTTTAAAAAGTGTTGTTTGAAGGTTATATAAGGTAATAAAGTTATAAATATTGATTTGTTAACTATTGGTTCGATAAACTTAATTTTTATTAGAATAAATATCGAAATAGGTATTGATTTATAATCAAAAATAAATAACTTAAAACAAAGTATAGATAAAAAAAAATTGATCATTATAAAATCAATTGAAAAACACTTGGTGATATGTTTAAATTGTATTGTATTTATATAAATAAATAAACATATCACTAAATGTTTTTCTAGTTAATTAATTTTATGTTGATTAATTTTTTACATACTTATGTTTTAAAAAAATATCAACCAACGGTTACTAGTCTCATCTTAATTGAAACAAAGTGTTTTTAAATTTAATAAAAGTTTCAAATTATTAGTCATTTTATGTAATTTATTTCTCTTAAATAAATTAGTACAAAATACAGTATTTAATTTTAAAAAAAAATTGATAGACGTTTCGAGTATTATATTCAATCCATCTTCAGATCAAAGTCTGTTAGCGTAAACCGCCCCCTACCCACCTGTAATTCTAGATCAATATATCATGAGATTCCAAGAGTAAATTTATTTATTAATAAACAAGATCTCTCTTAATTATTTATTACTGCTAATTTATTATTATCCCGGAGCTAATTTCCATAATATAAATATTTAGATACATAATTATGTTGTTTATTAGGTATAGCAACTAAATTAAAGCCTATTTATTATGAATGAATTGATGTATAAATTTCTTATATATATATTTATATTAATTGTATGAACCTCTAGCAAGGGCGGATCCAGAGGTGTTTCCCGGGGGGAGGGGGGGGGGTAATCTGGTGTGATCGTCGCACAGCACACTATTTTTTCTTAATTTCGGTAATTAAAGGCGCATTTTGTACTTGTTTGCCAGAATATAAATACAAATAAAATTTTTAAGTATTAATTTTTAAAATTTTACATTAAAAATAAATTTTCGAAAAAAAGTATTTTTCAAATCTCGGGGGAGGGGGTAATTACCCTCTTTACCCCCCTGTATCCGCCCTTGACCTAGTTAAAAGGGAAGACTTATTATTTTTATATCGATCTTAAACGGGAAATTAAGAAAATAAAATTTAAAGATTGAAAACGTATTAATTGATAAATTAATATCCCTGGTATGAGTCCGCCAGCGGCGGACCCTCTCCTTTTCTTAATCAAGTGCAGCAATTTTTTTGGACAATAAAAATACATATCTGGCTTATTATTGTAAAAAATAACTCTCTCTTATTTTAAAGAAAATCTATATAAATTATGGCGGAATGTCCATCTGTCCGTCTGTCTTTATCCAATTCGAGTCACATCCCTGATCTCTTTAAAGTAAAATAAAAAAAAAATTTTATTATATAACAATTTTTATTATTTTTCATTTGAGAGATTTAATTATTATTATTATTATTTATTTATTTTAATAAACTTTAATTGGCTTTAATTTTTGATAAAGCAAGATTAAAAACTCAATGCTTTCAAATGGGCAAATACATTTTTTTGGAATTTTTTGAGAATCTACAGTCCTGAGTATTTTACTGGACACTATAACGTATAAATTACGGGGAGTTGGTCAAACAGAGCGTGACAGACGGACACCCTGCTAATATATATATGTAGAAGATAGAGGAGGTATTTCCAGCAGTTCGTATTCTTTTTTTAAAAGAATACATACAAAAAAAAAGGGAATTAATAATAATCTTTCAGTGATTTTAAAGTTTAACGTAACGTACGCAGCCACTCTATTATGTTTAATAATTTCTTATCAACAAATAAATGTTTTGATTAACCAACTCGATAGAAGATTTATAAACAAATTTTAATAATAAATATTTAGTATTGACGATGAAGACAAAATTATCCTAAAGTGTTTTAAGTTTACTTATAAAAAAAATGGTGGGAATGCAGAATACAAGTTGTGCGATTAGTCGACTTGTATCATCATCTATCCTTTCTCTTCATTTGTCTAATATGGGTGTCGGAACTACTTGTAGATTTTATTTTAATTTAGAAAATATTTCAGCTACGGTTGAAGTTTTATGGGTAATTTAATTTACAAATCAAAATTCAACAAACGGGCCAGATTTCCAACATCGTTATAATAATATTAAACAAATAAATATCTCGATTCGGACTAAACTAGTCATAGATATATTTGAAATAAATTGTCAAATGGCATGTTTTTTTTGTTGGTGGGCCCCATGGTCCTCGGGAATCGAACCCATAATCTCCAGCCTTTCCGGGGTATCGATGTGTTTGCTATTATTAATATATTTTAATTTAATTTAGATAATATTTCAGTAATGTATAAAGTTTTGTGAAAAATTTAATTATTCAAAAATGAAATTAGCCAAAAATAAAACATAAAAAATCCGAATTTATAAAGATCATGAAATATAGAAGCTAGTGTATTATTGTTTTAATTTAGAAAATATTTCATCAACGGTTTAAATTTTTTTGAGAAATTTAATTATTCAAATCAAATAAATACTAACTTATAGATAATAAATATCATGAAATATAGAACCTAGTGTATTAATGCTAAATTTTATTTTAGAATACTGCTTAGTTTTCAAGCTTTATGGGAAATTTAATTTACAAATTAACATTCAGTACACCGGCTAGATTTCCAACATCGTTGATCTAGAACTCATTAAATTTTAAAGGCCAAAATTTGAGAGGTGTGAAATATAAACAAAAAAAAAAACATTATTGTTCCATAAATACATAGAGATTTGTATAACTCAATGCTAATTAGTTATATGATTCGCTTAATCACACCATATTTTTATTTAATGAGAGAATTAAAAAAAAAAAAAAAAAAACTCTTTAATGGATATTTGTTATTAATGACGTCATTGTCCCCCTGTGTGGTATTTATTTAAACAATTAACATCGGTAAATTGGTGTTTAATTTCCCTTCTAGTGTAGACTATTAAAAATAAAAACAAAAAAACATTACCATCGCCTCAAAACGACTCGCAATTTGAATACTCCCTCCCCCCCCCCATTTTATAAGATAAATATGCAAATAGAGCATTCAAATAGACAGGTGACCATCACCTTTTCTTTTTTATGTATTCGTTCTTTTTCAAATCATCAAAATCAATAAAATCACCGTCTAATTCAGGATTTTAATTATTATCAAATAATTGACGTAATCATAAAATAAATATTTAGTGACAAAACAAATAGCGCGCGCATATGAAAAGAACGAAAGAATCATGAACGTAGAGGGAAAAGAACGAAAGAATCATGAACGTAGAGGGAAAAGAACGAAAGAATCATGAACGTAGAGGGAAAAGAACGAAAGAATCATGAACATAGAGGGAAAAGAACGAAATAATCATGAACGTAGAGGGAAAAGAACGAAAGAATCATGAACATAGAGGGAAAAGAACGAAAGAATCATGAACGTAGAGGGAAAAGAACGAAAGAATCATGAACGTAGAGGGAAAAGAACGAAAGAATCATGAACGTAGAGGGAAAAGAACGAAAGAATCATGAACGTAGAGGGAAAAGAACGAAAGAATCATGAACGTAGAGGGAAAAGAACGAAAGAATCATGAACGTAGAGGGAAAAGAACGAAAGAATCATGAACGTAGAGGGAAAAGAACGAAATAATCATGAATGTAGAGGGAAAAGAACGAAAGAATCATGAACGTAGAGGGAAAAGAACGAAAAAATCATGAACGTAGAGGGAAAAGAACGAAAGAATCATGAACGTAGAGGGAAAAGAACGAAAGAATCATGAACGTAGAGGGAAAAGAACGAAAGAATCATGAACATAGAGGGAAAAGAACGAAAGAATCATGAACGTAGAGGGAAAAGAACGAAAGAATCATGAACGTAGAGGGAAAAGAACGAAAAAATCATGAACGTAGAGGGAAAAGAACGAAAGAATCATGAACGTAGAGGGAAAAGAACGAAATAATCATGAACGTAGAGGGAAAAGAACGAAAGAATCATGAACGTAGAGGGAAAAGAACGAAAGAATCATGAACGTAGAGGGAAAAGAACGAAAGAATCATGAACGTAGAGGGAAAAGAACGAAAGAATCATGAACGTAGAGGGAAAAGAACGAAAGAATCATGAACGTAGAGGGAAAACAACGAAAGAATCATGAACGTAGAGGGAAAAGAACGAAAAAATCATGAACGTAGAGGGAAAAGAACGAAAGAATCATGAACGTAGAGGGAAAAGAACGAAAAGAATCATGAACGTAGAGGGAAAAGAACGAAAAAATCATGAACGTAGAGGGAAAAGAACGAAAAAATCATGAACGTAGAGCTAATGTCAAAAGAGTGAACTAGTCAGCCTGCGCCCGAGCTGGGCACTTTATTCTGTAGATTAACCCAAAAGCAAAACAAAAAATGATTTTTCAATATATTTTAAATAATTAAAAAGATGCCCTGTAACCCAGTTTTTAAACAATTAAAGTTGTGTAGTGGTGAATGGGCTAGAATTATTGTATTTAAAAAAAGGTTATGGTCTTTTGGTTGCTAGTGGTTATTATTATTATTATACAGTATATTAGAGCAAAATATCTCCTTTTTCCTCTTATCTTCCTCACCTCTCTCTATGCCTGCATTCCTCCTATGATCGGAGATATGTATAGAGTAGATATCCTCAGTTTATTCAGTCATTTCACGTAGCCAGTGAGGGAAGATCAAATCGTTCAAATGCAATCTAGATTTGCGATAGAGGGTGAAGTAAAAATAAAATAAAAAACACTCTTAAAAGTCAATCGATCGATTCTTTTGTCGGCTTCATTATTTCTTAAAGATTACGTTCATATTTTAAAGATTTAACTGACAAGATGGCCGGAGTGAGGGGGATTGTATATTTATTCCTCTTCTTTAGAAGAAAGAAAGAGATAAGCATTAGCTTCCTTTTTTTTATTATTATATATTTTAGACGATAGGTAAAATATTTTGGCTTTTTCATTGTTATATTGTATTTTTTTGTAGTTCTTTTTTAAAATATTAAGGTAGAAAATATATACGGTAGTTGCTTTTTCCCTCTTTAATCTTGCAAAATAGTCACACCATTCTTTTAAATAACCGAATGAATTAAAAAAAGTATCTGATTATCCTAAAACAAGAGGCGAGATCTATACCCCCAAGGAGTTTCAATGTCGTAGTAAAAGAGAACTATACTCCCAACGGGAATCAATTCCCAAAAACAAAAGGCGAAACCTATACCCCGAGGAATCTCAATGGCATAGTATAATTGGAAAGACCTATTCCTTGTCCTCGAAAAAGAAGCTGAACCTATACCCTAAGAGGAAACAATTTAATAGTATAAAAAGCAAGACCTTTTCCTTGAAGAGCTAACACTATTTTAGAACAAGAAGCAAGCCCTATACCCCCAAATGTCTTCAAAGACCTAGTACGGTCTCTGACCAATAGCAAAAATAAAATAAGGACTTAACACGGTCTCTAGCTAACAGAAAAATTAAAAAAAAGACCTATCACGGTCGCTGGCCAACATCAAAAATAAAAAAGGACCTATCACGGTCGCTGGCCAACTGCAAAAAATAAAAAAGGGCCTATCACAGTCTCTGGCCAGTCAAAAAAAAAAATTATAATAATAAAAATGGATCTAGAAAAAAAGGCGAGACCTATAACCTCAAATTGTTTCGAGGACCTAGCACAAGAGGCGAGACATATCCCCCCAAGGGGAAAAAATTTCATAGTATATGAAGCAAGACCTCTTCTTTGAACATCCTAGAAACGAACTATGCCCTATATCCTTGAGTGGTTTCAAGGGCCTGGTCTATGACTAACGGCAAAAATAAAAAGTAAAAAAAGGACCTATCACGGTCTCTGGCCAACAGCAAAAATAAAAAAGGACCTATCACGGTTTCTGACTAACAGAAAAAATAAAAAAAGATCTATCACGGTCGCTGGCCAACAGCGAAAATAAAAAAGGGCCTATCACGGTTTCTGACTAACAGCAAAAATAAAAAAGGACCTAGCACGGTCTCAGGCAAACAGCAAAAATAAAAAAGGACCTAGCACGGTCTCAGGCAAACAGCAAAAATAAAAAAGGACCTAGCACGGTCTCTGGCCAACAGCAAAAATAAAAACGGGCCTATCACGGTTTCTGACTAAGAGCAAAAATAAAAAAGGACCTATCACGGTCGCTGACTAACAGCAAAAATAAAAAAAGGGCCTATCACGATCTCTGGTCAACCGTGAAAATAAAAAAAGCAGCACTGTTTCTGGCCAGTCAAAATAAAAAAAGAGGCGAGACCTATACCCACATTTCAGTCGAGCAAAAGAGGCGACACCTATTTCCCCAAGGGATCTCTAAAGATATAATAACCAATATATTTTTTTATTTTCTAATTAATATAAATAAATTTTAATTTTTTGTCTGAAACCTGAGTTTAACAAAGAATAATCTTTAGTGAGCAGAGAGAGGTTTGCAATTTAAAGTTAAATTTTAATTTAGATAAATGTAGAACAAAAACAAAAAAGAATTCTAGTTCTATTTTATAATACACAAACATAGAAGAGAGAGAGTGGGAGCTAGTATATAAATTTATTTGTAGTTATTGGCTTGAGGCCATCCTCTTCAAATTACAGAAAGAATTAATTTAAATTCTCATTTCTTTTTATTTTTCCAAATTCGTTTACCTATGAGAATTGTTTATAAAATTTATTCTTTTTTTCTTTAGTTTACTATCTATCCCTTAGGATTAGGAGCGAGTTATTTAAATTTTTAATTATTAATTTAATAATTAAATCCCGTAAATCATTTAATTAGTAAAACAAAAAAAATTATATTTATTTTAATTAGCTAAATATTTGTAAAAGAAAATTTAATTAACAAAAAATTTATATCATTAATAATAGAATAATAATTGTGAGATTTAATTAATACGTCTTAACTCGAAAACTACTGGACGGATTTTCAATGTTTTTTTTTTTTTTTTTTTTTTTTTTTTTAAATTTCATATAAAAACCAGATATTAATAAGAATAAATAAAGTTTGAAGATTTTACTCCAATTTTAGAGTTTAGTAATTAATAAAAAATTGTATATGGTTGACGATTAAGCCAAAATTGTACAGTCGGCACCACAAGTCCCTGATGTGATTAAGAGTGGAGCTTTGAGTTATAATAACCAATATTTTTTAATATAAATTCATCATCTTTTTTAATGCAACTGAAGGGAAAAAGCTAGTTTTAAGACAATAATTCCGACGGCTGAACGTTTTGGTTGCCTAAGCTCAAGGCTTCACTCTCGAGTAAATCAGGCGACAAATTTATTAATTATTGTATTACCTGATCGGTCAAACCTTCAAAATCTATTTATTCTAAGTAAAAAAATTTTACGTGCTATTTTTTAATTATACATTAAATTGAAGCAAGTGTAACATAATTAATGTAACATATTTTTCAAAAGTGTATCCATTAAAAAAAAAAAAAAAAACAGAGTCTTACTGTTTAGAGAGGACAATTGGCATAAAGAGGCCTGAATAATGTCAGCCTTGATTCGGGTAACTCGTGGTTGCCATTTACATAATAACAAAATGTCAAGAGACTTGACTTGGGGGTAGAGGTCTCTCCTCTTGTTTTAGGACAATGAGGGCCTCTGGAAGAAAAGATCTCGCTTCATATACTATGACATTTAGACTACTTGTGGGTATAAGTCTCGCTTCTTATTCTTGAGAGCCCCTGGGGTATAGATCTCGCCTCTCATTCTAGGACAGTGAGCGCCCTTGGAGGAAAAGGTCTCGCTTCTTATACTATGATATTGAGACCAGTTAAGGGTATTAGGTCTCGGCTTTATTAAAGTTTTGGTTAAAATGAGTCACTTAATATAAGAAAGTTTATTATTACTATACGTATTTCGACATTTAGTGTGTAATCGAAACACTAAGTGTTGAAGTATTTATAACAATAAATGTAATGAAACATATCACTTAGTGTTTTAAATTAAAATAAGTTTTTGAAATTGCATTAAAGAAAAAGAGATTTATATATTGGAATTTCTTGTTAGTCACCACAAACAGACGGACAATTGAGCGTTAATTTAAAAAAAGAATATTTCACATCACGCTATAAATACTTTGACTCCTTTTTTTTTTTTTTTTTTTTTTGTTTCATATAGTCTTCTCCTCAAAACACAAAATCCTTGCACTACAATTAAGTGAGGATCTAGAAATAATGTCTTGCCAAACGTAGGATTATCCTGTCAGAGCTCGTTAGAGGGTTAGAACTTTAATATAAACAACTCTTAATCCAATTTAACAGGTGAAATTCATCTTTTTCACTCCTTTTTTTTTAAGTATTGTTATTCAAATTTCAAATTTTTCCCTCCTCAATTAAAAGTATCAGGATTATGACAAAGAAAAAAAAATATGACTATCTATTGCTAAGAAGAAAATAGTGACTTATCAAATTTCAAAATTATTTCTGAAACTTCATAAAATGCTAATTTTTTTTTTTTTTTTGTTTTAATGTTTTAATATCTAATAAAATAAAAATCAGAGTTATGTCATATTTTCATTTGGACCGTATAGGTCCACTTATTTGGTTGGCCATTTATTTGTGTTTGGAGTGAAATTGAAAATTTGGATTCTTTTTTTTTTTAATTAAGATCATATATTTTCTAGTCCCAATACGAGTATATGTATTAAATATGCAAATACTATATTAACAGAAAATATGATATTAAAAGGATAATTGTTTATTTATTTTCTTTTACTTTGCCTAACATAAAAAAAAGTTTATCTATTCAAAACAAATGAACAAAATAACATAAAGAAAAATATAGAAATTAATTCATGGTTTCCTTTTTGTTTTCTTCAAAAGAGAAAGAGAAGTTATTTTTAATTTAAAAAGAAAATCAAATCAACGTTTCGAGTCTGAGTAAAATAAGAATATTAATTTATCTAATGTTTATCATGTATACACTAGCTGCGCAGTCTATGGTATTATTGTTTATGGTATTATTGGTATGGTATTATTCTATTATTTTTCAAAAGAAGTCCTTTATGGTTTCTTCTTAAAGCCAACAAATTATTAAAATATATTTAAATTTGTTTTATTAATTTATAATAACTAAGTTTTTAGAAATTAAACACCCTAAGTGGGTTTTTCTAAAACCTTGTGAAATTCTCAATAAAGTGAAAAAAAAACCCATAAAAATCGGACAAGTAGTTTCGAAGTTATACAGAAAAAGAGAATTAAAAATTAAAATAATTAAATCTTGCAATTATTATTCTATAATTAATCAAATAAATATTAAATTTTAATCTTTTTGTGAAAAAGGGGTGGGGGGGGGGGGGTTCACACTTTTGTCATTAATATGGTTAGAAACCTATTAAGCTCAATGGATAAAACTTTGTTTAATTCTATGATATTATGTCCATCTTTAAATACACATATTACCTTGTGTTTTTTTTTTCATTTTAATGGTAATTTACCTGATTAAGACTCTCAAAATGACTCAAAACTAGCAAAGAACCGTCCCTCCATTTTTTTTTACTTTCTCTTACCTATGTTATATGTAATATATATATAGAGAGAAAGTATTGGATTCGTGTCAAAAATTCGATGTCGAGATTTTGATGGATCTTCACGTTTTGGGTCCCCTGAATCAAAAAAGTGGTTTTCGCGACATGGTCTGCTGTGTGTGTGTGTGTGTCTGTCTGTCTGTGTGTCTGTGAACAAAATATCTCAAGAACGAAAAGAGCTAGGAAGTTGAAATTGTATATTTAAGTTAGGCACCCCCATGGGACGTGACACGAAGCTTTTGAACAAAATCGACCAAAGAGTACTAGTACTTTACTGATTCACTTTTTCAGTTTTTTTCGATTTTTTCAAAATTTGCTCCAACGATTTTTTTTAAATTCAAAAATCAATTATTTTTTAGATTCTCTATAAAATGTATATTCTTATTTTGTGATTGAAATCTTCTGAAGACCACTTTACTCTTGTACTCCATAGAAAAGATAGGAGAAATGGTTGCCATGGTATCAAAATATAAATATTTTCCCATACTTATAAATTTTACATCTTGAATTCAATTGTACCCTACTGTCGGAAACTAAATACATGTCGACACAAAAAATCTGGTGTGACAAGCACAGTACACAACTTTCGATTACCTTGTGTGCTGTGCGCCAGTCACACCATATTTTTATTATTGCATTATAAATTTTTAATAAACTTATAACCTAGTTTTTTAATTTTTCAATTTTCATATATATAGAGACTAAGTTTGAAAGTTTAAATTTATAATTTTATATTGAATTTAGAACTTTGTCTCTGTAAATAATTTTATTTAGTAAAATTATGACTTATAAAATTTATTTTCTCAGTTATAATCAGATTTAATCAATCTTACAATAATTTATTACAATGTTATTTATGTTTATTTTAATTCATGTATTACGTACATTAAATAAATTACAATGAAAAAGTAAATCAAAAAAAAAAAAAGGAAAAAAATATATAATAAATCTCATGATAAAGTGTGATTTAATTTATTAAAGACAAATAAATAAATAAAAAAATAAATGAATAAACATTTCATTATCAATACAAAAAAAAGATAACGAATATTATAATTAATGGTTTCAACTAACAAGATAATGAAATGTTATTGACTTTTTTTTAATTATAGATCTAATAATAATTTTGGTTCAAAGTTGAAAAAAATTATTAATATTCTTTGATTTATTTATACTATAGTTTGACCTGGATAAAAATAAAAAAATTTATTTGTTCTTTTATAGTCCGCAAAAAATTAAAAATTAAAATAGAAATTTCCGAACCCGCGACCCTTGGTATACAAGGCCAGCACTCTAGCCCCTACACTAAGCTCGCGGACAAAATATAAATTAAAAACTATAATAATTAAATCCCGTTAATAATTTATTTAGTGAAAAATTAAATTTAATTAGCTAAATATTTCAACTAATTAAAAAAAAAAATACGAAAATAAAATTTAATTTATTCATATATAATTACAAAATAATAATTGTGGGATTTAAATATTTTTTTTTTAACCTTTCTGACATTAACTTCGAAACTACATGACGGATTTTTATTTTTTTTATTTTTTTAAGTGTAGATGAACAATGGTTGAATTTTGAATTTAGGGTCCCTAGAATTAAATTAATTTAAGGAGAAAGTAAGACGTGAGAAAAGAATAGAACAACCAACAAGATCGTTGCTCTTAAGCAATACCAAAGCAGGTTGAATTTCGCATGGGAGTTCCCCCTCTGGTAACTTAAATACAAACAGAAATACAGAATTTTTGTCTTATTACTGTCTGTCAATACAATAGTGGAAAAGAATCATAGAACAAACCAATACATAAATAGTGCTCAGCACTGATTACAATGTAGAAGAAGATAGAAGGGGAGGGGAAGAGAAAAATTACAGTGTACTCTACCAATGACATTTAAAAATTCAGTAAACTTTTTTTTTTTTCCTTGAATTTTATGGAAACCAAAAACACAATAAAGAGAAATTTTCTAAAAAAAAAAATCAACAAATAATCAGTAAAAGAAAACCAAAATATCCTAATGAGCGAAAAAGAAGAAATCCAAAGACCCACTGGGTCCAGTGAAACAAGTATATAATAATTTATGTAACGTATTTTTGGAAAGAATCATCCATTAAGCAATTAGAGAAAAAAAAAGAAAGAGAAAAAAAGAGTGGATATTATTACATAAATATATTTTAAGAGAATCTCGAGATTTATTTTTGGAGTTGAAACTACCAAGGGAGGGAGGGAGGAGGTGGGAGAGAGAGTGGGAAGAAAAAAAGATATTTCTGTTACAAGATGTTATTATGCACTTTTTAAAAATGTAAAAATTTGTCAGATAAATTCAGAGTCAATAAATGCCATAAAAATAAATGTAATTAGGTGAAATTAATTAAAAATACAAGGTAATTGGTTTCAATATAATTATACCAAAAATATACAGTGAATTTTGTGTGCCAACTTCTGAAAATGACACAGTAAAAAAATACGTAAACAATTGAAACATATCACTTAGTGTATTTAATTAATTTTACATAGCTCTACTTTTTTAAACGGTTACGAGTGTTTAAATTAAAAAAATTTAACTAATTTATTAAAAACCGTAGAGTAGAATCTGTATCATCAGTTTTTAAAAATTTTAATATTATTTTATAATTTATAAATTTATTATTATGATACATTTATACTATTAAATACACGGTGAACTTTGTTCGGGCCTTAGTGTGTCAACTTTTAAAAATGACACACTAATGCCGGGTTGCAAGAACGTATTTAACGGCTCGTTAAACGCTTTTTGTCGTTTAAACCTTCCGCTAAATAATTTTGGGTTGCAAGAACGTATTTAAAGATGATTGGTTCGTAAAAGCTGTATATAAACTAAATGCTGAAATTCGGACCTTAAAACTATAAAGTATCCACTAACCTGATTTGTTTCATTGAAATAAATAAGAATTTAGTGACTATATTATCACGCGAGAGAGGTAGGATAGAAATACATTAATTTAATTGAGTTTTCTTTAGTTTCTGAAACGTATTAAGCGATATTATTAATTATTATAGATATTCATCTGACGAAGAGAAAAAGTGAGGTTATAGTATATTCCCAGTTTCTTTATAATTTAACATCTGACAGCCAGATCTACCAACGTATTTATTATTTTTATTTTACGATATTTAAATATTTAAACATTTTTTGTTTTGTAACCTAATATTAACAATTAAAATTTAAAGAATACAAATATAATTCCTATTTTAATTTCTTTTATAATTTTGGTACTATTATAAATTATACAATTTGACAATGCGCCCTTGCGGTCAACTGGGCCAACTACATAGAAAGCTGTCATTTTCGCGGGCCCAATCGTTTTGCATCTATCTATATATCTTAACAGTAGGGAATAGTTAACGGTTCCTTTAAAGCTGCTTTAGCAACAGCCTATAATTTTAAAGCCCAAAGCGATGTTTACTAACAGACTTTTAAATGTTTACAGAACTGTTTTCTTGCAACCCGGCATAAGTGTCGAAATACGTATTCCATTGAAACATATCACTTAGTGTTTTTAATTGATTTCACCCCTTTTTTAAACGATTATAAGTTATAAAATTTAACTAATTTATTAAAAAATAGATGAAGAATCAAGTGCACTGGCTTTTTAAAATTGTTATATTATTATTATTTATTTTTAGTATATAGAGATTATTTTATTATTATTATTATACATTTATACTATAAATACACGGTGAACTTTGTTCGGGCCTTAATGTGTCAACTTCTGATAATAACACACCAAGTGTCGAAATACGTATTCCTTTGAAACATATCACTTAGTGTTTTTAATTGATTTTTACCTAGCTGAAATTTTTCAACTAGAGTATAGTAAATGGTTACAATTTAAATTTAAATATATTTAACTAATTTATTATAAAATGAGAAGTAGAATCTAGTGAACCGTATATAAAATTACCGCGTATACCGAAATTTTTATACAAAAAAAATAATTAAATTTTATTAATTAATTTAATACGTATTTCGCACATTTTCAAGAATTTTAAGATCTAAGAAAATTAACTGGCGCCAATAGGAAATACATGTTTGTTTAGTACTGGCACTTAGTGTTTTCTTTAAACATGTAAATATATACATGTTGTGTATGGTTTTCTTAAAACTTTTTTTTTTTTTTCTTTCATAACGGATATATCGTTTGTAATATATGGCAAAGCGTATCTAGTTCGCTTGGTTGCCTTCAAGGTACTTTAAATGCACGTTTATAGACAGTAAGTATATCCGGTCACTGATGTTGCTATATATGAATGAACACATCGGTCCATCTGGGCTTGGGCTTCCGGTTTCCTGTCACCCCAAACCACCTACACACACACACACATCAATTTAAACATCTCGACGATTTCATCCCTACAGTAGGTGAGAGAAATCAATATGCTTAGGAGGGTGGAAGATCGGATATATGATCCGATCGGATTGCAATCGAGATTTCCTCCCTCTAAGTTGCCAAACAGGAAGTCCATCCACCCGCAGTGATAACGCACACACACATACACTCATAATGGGTAAACATTATCATGGCAATTGTCGAGTACAATGTAATCTGTTGGAGGCAATGGGCCAAGGCAACCCATCCATCTTGGGGCCAAGCAATTAGTAACAAACCATATAATATTATCTTCTATTAAACGAAATGAGAACAATTCAAGAGGATGGAATCTTATAATAACAAAAGCAGAGAAGGTAGAAACATTTCACACTATGTAAGAAAATATCTCTCGAAAAGAATGTTTGTAAGAATTAATAAAAATAAGATTGAATCGGTCCGCACAGAGCCGTGAATATAGATTTTAAATATTTATGACGATTTTATTTTTATTTCAACAACAATAAGTGTGTCATAAACTATGAAATTTATAATAGTATTATGAATATGACACAATAAATCGAAATAATTATTAAGTGTTTATATCAATAAATAATGTTTTGTGTTTTTTTTTTACCATGTCACAACTGTTATCAGTTTAAATTTAATAAATAAAAACGATTTTC
>JAKCPI010020640.1:0-10022 GCA_023213315.1 Euborellia annulipes
ATGTCTATGAATCAGGCCCTGAAATAATTAAATCAAATCCAAAAGAGGGAGATGTACAGAATAGCGAAGGGAAATGCGTGAGCGCCTACTGAAGCCAAATATATCTCTGGGGGTAGCAGAGAAAATAAAGGGCGTGGAGGGGTGCAGACCCCTATGATCCTCAAATTGGGCAATGTTTATATTTGCCTATGAAAATATTTGTTATCGCTCAAAAGATATGGGCAAAGATCTTGAAAAAAAAACTGCTAGCTTTGCAAATACTCTAGTTTGTCTAATTGACATGAGAGCGCCACTGGTGATATCTAAAAATATGTATTATCGTTTGATGACTTTCTCTTGCATATATGTAGAGAGGGAAAGTATTGGATTCATGTCAAAAATTTGATGTCGAGATTTTGCATGGATATTCACTTTTGAGGTAAAAAGTGGACATTTCTGAGTGTCTGTGAAATATCTCAAGAACGAAAAGAGCTAGGAAGGGGAAATTTTATATTTAAGTTAAGCACCCCCTGGGACGTAACACGAAACTTTTTAAACAAAATCGGCCAAGGTACTAGTACTTTTTTACTGATGCACTTTTTTTCAGTTTTATTCTTTTTTCCTAAAATTCGCTGCAACAATTTTGATTAAAATTCAAAAAATCTGGTGGACTGGCACAGCACACAACTTTCCTTTACCCTTCGGTAAGAGAAAGTTGTGCACTGTGCTGGTCACACCAGATTTTTTGTGTCGAGATATATTTGAGTTTCCGATAGCATCTTAGTTTCAAACTTGCATTTTAAATGTTGATCAAGCCTCAAATAAACTATGGTTATTTTTAAAAATTTTAATCTCATATTTGGACATTTTATACACAATATAGAATCGTAAATAAATACAAAATTTCATAAGAATTGGAAAAAAAAATTTTTAAATGCCTAAAAAGTTCCAAAGGGGACCCCCCTTTGAATCGAAATTAACATACAACTCCCTATAGGAAATTAACATTGTTCCTATGCGAAGATAAGGTGGAAAGGGAATTTAAAAAGAGTAGAGAGAGACGATAATGTTTGCAAGTGAGAGAGAGACATATATGTTTTCTTTGAAACAATTAAAGACACAAATAAATTTAAAAAAAATGGGAATTTAAATAATAATTGATTTTTAATCTAATAAAAAGAAAAAGATTTAAATTCCGTTACCATGGCAACCATTTCTACTTTCCTATGAAGAACAAGAGTAAAGTGGTCTTCAGAAGATTTCAACGGCAAAATGAGAATATACATTTTAAAGAGCATCTAAAAAATAGTTCATTTATGAATTTTAAAAAAAATCCTTGGAGGGGAATTTTGAGAAAATCGAAAAAAACTGAAAAAGTACATCAGTAAAGTACTAGTACTTTTTGGCCGATTTTGTTCAAAAGCTTATTTTGAGATTCTTCAAAGGTACCTAAGTTAAATATAAAATTTCAATCCGGTAGCTCAATTCCTTCATGCTAAAAATCTGTCCACACATACAGACACACGCACACACACACACACACACACACACACATACACACACACAGACCAATTTGCGGGACCCACTTTTTTGGACTCAGGGGACCTCAAAACATGTATATCCATCAAAATCTCGACATCGAATTTTTGACATGATCGCAATACTTTCTCTCTCTATATATTTCATATATAGGGTAAGAGAAAGTAAAACTATTTTCAGATGATCTTTAAAATGTATATTCTCATTTTGCCATTGAAATTGATTGAACCACAATTAATCTTATACTTCATAGAAAAGATAAAAGAAATAGTTGCCATGGTAACAAAATATAAATATTTTTCTTTATAAATTTTACATCTTGGATTCTAATATATTGGCGGAAACTAAATATAATCTCGACACAAAAAATCTGGTGTGATAAGCACAGTCCACAACTTGCTTTTATTAAAGGTAAGAGAAAGTTGCGTGCTGTGCGTCCAGTCACACCAGATTTTTTTTTGTTCAATCTCTTTTCTCCCATAAACAATTTTTAGGAAAAAACTTAATATATGATACTTTTTAAAGAGTATCTAAAAAATAATTGAATTATGAATTTTAATCAAAATTGTTGAAGCGAATTTTGAGAAAATCGAAAAAAAACTGAAAAAGTATATCAGTAAAGTAGTAGGCCCTACTAGTATTTTTTTGGACTTTTAGAATTTTAGTTAAATATTTTTCGAGATCTATATATTTGAATAAGATAATAGTATTCAAAATACCTCGATTCGGACTTAACAAGTCATAGATATATTCAACAAGACATGTGAGTGTTTTTTATTGGCGAGGCCAAACATCCCATGGCCCCCCGGGAATCAAACCCAGGATCTCCGCCTTTCCGGGGCATAGGCGTGCTATCCATTGCACCAGGCCACCGGACCCTCGACCTGCACCAATAAAAAACACTCACATGTCTTGTTGAATTATAGGATTTTGCAATAATAATTTTTTATATTTTATTGTTTATTCTCTAAATTAGTCGTATTTTTAGAAATAATTTATGAATATCTGCCATAATTACAGTATTTACTTGCACAATTGACAAAAAAATATATATATATATAATCTAATCAAAACAATTTAAATCAGAAAAACTTTAATGTTGATTTTCTCAAATCTCGGTACCTGGCGCTTGACACACAATTGCGTAACAGGGTCCATATAGGGTAAGAGAAAGTAAAAAATTTGAGGTCGATAGCTTCAAAATTGTGGCCGCACCCTTTCACCCCTTAAAGTCTATATGGCCTAAGATGCCGATAAGACTAAAAAAATGCTATTTATAAAAGGGGAATATTAAAAAAAAAAAAGTAAAAAAAGGATGAATATAGAGCAATAAATGGAAATTATATTCGCCCTCTCCCTCTTTTTCGATAGAATTAAATCTATCAATTCAAATACGAATGGATGGATGGATGGAAATGAACATTCACTAAAAACTTTTCTGACGAGTTCAGCAATATTCTAAAGTCTAATTTCTATTTTAGCATGAATAAGTAAATTCGGTAAATGAGTATAAAGTTATTTATGAGATCACAGGAGCAGGAGGTGGGGGGAGGGGGATAGTCAATTTGCCCTCTACGAGTTTATGTTAATTTTCGCTCTTGTCCCATTTCGGGGCATTTTTTTCTTCTCATTTTCTTTAGAGTTGATTGCGTAATTTACATTAAATACAAATCATAGATCACACAAAATTTAACAAATTCATTAATAGATATTTTTTTTTTTAAAGATTAAGCGTGAAGTGAGTCTATTATATTAATAAATTTATTTCAAAGAGCTGTAGAATAGATATAGCCGCCATCTTTACTTTTCTTTGCTTTTTTGTCCTCAAAACAAAAATCTTGCAATTTTTTTTTGGCTCTGCTCCTTTGTATAAATCAACATCCACTTTGTCTTTCCTTATTATAATATTTTAAGGGGAAAAAAGAACCAAAATTAATATTTGATTTCGATATTGGCTATATTATAAATATATCATTATTTAGATATATTTAATTAAATTATCAAATTTAAATTAATTTATTAAAGTAGATTTATTATTATTAATTTTATTTATTTATTATATAAATGCCAAAATTAAAATAATAAGTTTTTCTTAATTTAAATAATCAATCAATTTTTTTTTTTTGAGGTTAAAATGCAAATGGATATTTGCAAGAGATGTAGAATATATATAGCCGCCATCTTTACAATCAAATGGGAGGGTGGGTGGGTGGGGGAGAGGTGATTTCCCTTCCCCTTTCCCCTGCCACTGTGCGCCTATGCCCTTTAGGGTGGCAATTATATGTTAATTGGACCCTGTTATGCAATAGTGTGTCAAGCGCCAAAAAAAATTAAAAATTGTGTTAAGCACGTAAAATTGTTTCAAATGCTATAATTAATAGTATTTTTTTTATGAAACATGTCCTAAAAAAATTTATATTAATGTTACTTGCATAATTGACAAAAAAATTATATATAATCCAATGAAAACAAAAAACTTTAATGTTGATTTTCTCAAAACTCGGTAGCTGGCGCTTGACACACTAATGCATAACAGGATCCAATTATGAAGGCAGTTAAACATTTTTAAATGAAAACCTTCCCTTTGTTTTGATGATAGTCTGAATTCACAAAGTCGATCGTCTCTCTACCTGAATACGTTTCACTAAATCATATAGTTGCACTCAAATGTTAATATCCATTTTGCGAATATATATATATATGTATTGATATAAGAGAAATGGATTGATGTATGTGTGTCTACTGTAGGGGGGTGGTGGTGGGGGTTAGAGTTGTTTGCTCATCTGCCAGGCATCCACCCACCCACACACACACAAACAGAAAGATAGTGTTTGCATAGGGAGAGTCATTTCGTCTAATGTTATTTTGAACGAGAGAGAGAGAGAGAGAGAGAGAGAGAGAGAGAGTTTCCCTTCCCCCTCCCTCTCTCTTGTTTGCCGAAAACCCTTCGTGTTTGTCCAACATTCATCAGATATCATCTTGCCAACCCTTGACGCTGACATAACGTATATCCCACACACCCTCTTATCGTTTACCTATTGACAAGAAATTGCCCAGGCGGATTATTTGCTCATCCACCCCCTAACTATACAAAAAAAAATCTGTTTTCATTATCTTCTTGCCTATAACTGCTACAACGTAGCACTAAAAAACAAATTATATTAATATTAATATTATCTATATACGGTATATAATTCGCTAATGTCCGTCTGTCACGCTCTATTTAGGTCACTTCCAGTTGGAATTTTGAAATGAAATTTTATATGCATAAAGAGAACCTTCTCGGGATTATAGGAAAATTATTTGCATCCCGAATTCCAGTAACTTTTTGACTTATTAATTCCTAAAGTTACGATTTCTCCCATAGGAAATGTATAAAGAAATATTTAAGTATTCTTTGCAGTTGTGTATTCTTTGAATGTAAACAAATCCTCAAGCAGGCACTGGATTGGGATACGTAGTAATAATAATTTTCTTTTCATAATTAAGAAAAGGCGAGGGTCCGCCGCAGGCGGGCCCGAGCCAGCTGGTGGGGGGGGGGGGTCCAGGGGGGCAAAGCCCCCCTGGGTAGACGCGAAGCCGGGCGGCGCGGCTATTGTATATTAAATCAATAACGGTTATCGTAAATGTCTTATATGGCCTGAGTTGCCGAAAAGACAGTGTGAATGTGAGTGTGAGTGTGAATGAGAAAAAAGTGTGAGTGTTGGCGCCCTCCCTCCTCCTGCTAATGCTCTACGCCACTGATTTAAAGCTAATAATTATTTTTCTCCCCTATCAGATATTGTAATGATCTCTCTCATTATTCCAGACTCTAGTTGAAATTGAAGTGCATTTCATTAATAAACTGTAATTATATTAAGAATGAGATCAATTACCCCGTTCTATTTTAGTTCAAAATTCATTAATTAGATATCTATTTAATATGGCAAATAGAGACGTAGGTCGACGTCATCAAAATGAGATTAATCAAAATATCTTTCACGTTTAAATGAAATTATGTTTAGAAATAGAGAGAGTGATGGGGGGGGGGGGGGGCGGAGGGAGGGGGCAGGAAAGATTATTAACATTTAATTAAAATAGAAATTAAATTATTTTATTTCAACTGACAACCGTTGGCTCTTGTTGAAACATGTGTGTGAAAAAAATATCTCAAGAACCAAAGGAGCTACGAGAATGGAGATTTATTTTTAAGTCAGGTACCCCCTTGAGACGTGAAACGAAGCTTTTGAACAAAATCGACCAAAGATTACTAGTACTTTACTGATGTACTTTTTTAGTTTTTTTTTCGATTTTTATCAAAATTCTCTCCAACGATTTTGATTAAAATTCGAAATCAACTATTTTTTAAGTGCTCTTTAAAATGTATATTCTCATTTTGCTCTCAAAATCGATTGAAGCACATTCTACTCTTGTACTTCAGAGGAAAGATAATACAAATGGTTACCATGGCAACAAAATATAAATATTTTCCCATCTATTTATATATATAATTCGCTAAAGTACGTCTGTCTGTCTGTCACGCTCTATTTAGGCAACTTCCCGTTGGAATTTTGAAACGAAATTTTATATGGTTAAAGAGGACCTTACCTAAGGGATTATAGGAAAAATATTTTCATCCCGAAATTCCCATAACTTTTTGAGCTTTATATGTTTTTGAATGAATTTTCTGTTCAATTAAAAATGTCAACGGCTGTTGTCTTCATGTTCTAGGCCGAGGACTAGTAAGGTCTGTGGCCGATAAATGATGTACTTATTATTTAAGAATGACCAATGAAGTACGTGGCTGTTGATTTATGCACAAGGAAGGAAGCAGGTGCAACCAAAATTAAAGCCTCCGATTTTGTTACAATTAATGAGACGTTTCGAGAAAACTTTATTTCCTCATCATCAGTGAGAATGTCAGTCAACATTCTCACTGAACAAGTCAATGAATAACACACCCATAAAGAAAATACATAATAAATGTATTGTGCCCTTTTAACAACTCCGGGACAAATACAATTTGAAAGACTGATGATGAGGAAATAAAGTTTTCTCGAAACGTCTCATTAATTGTAACAAAATCGGAGGCTTTAATTTTGGTTGCACCTGCTTCCTTCCTTGTGTATTTAAGAATGAGTTAATCGACATACAAGATAATTGACGTTTCTGATTTTCATCTTTAAAAGCAACTCTTCACCAAATAGGCTTATAATTTTGAGAAATTTATTGATATTATATCCAAAAGAACAAACAGTCAATAGATGTTTTAAAAATTCCTTCGATTGGTGAACTTGCTGCTGGGAATTTTCGACATTTGCTTTTAATATTGTTTATATTTACGAAATTTATATTTCCTGGATTTATTATTGAAAAAATTTGTTGAATGGTAATTATTATTTATTTGTTTGAGCGATTTTAATCTGGACTGACATATTTTATATGTTTTTGAATGAAATAATCTAAATTCTTAAAGTCACGATTTCTCCCATAGGAAATGTATAGAGAAATATTTATGTATTCTTTCCATTTGTGTATTCCATGAATGTAAACAAATCCTCAAGTAGGCACAGGATTGGAATATAGAAAATATTTTTTTTTATAATTAAGAAGAAAAGGCGAGGATCCGCCGCAGGCGGGCCCGAACCAGCTGAAGAGGGCGAAGCCCCCGACTAGGCGCGAAGCTCGCCGAAGGCGTGCGTCGCGGGCTAGTCTTTATAAATTTTACATCTTAAATTCTAATATATCGACGGAAACAAACACAACAAATCTGGTGTGACTGGTCGCACAGCACACAACTTTCTCTTACTTTCGATAATTGAATGTTGTGTTCATGCGACCAGTCACACCAGATTTTTTAATTTCTATTTTATATAATTAAAAAAAGAGAACATGAAAATATGCTGTATGTTATGCTTAAAAAAAAAAAGCAAACAAACATTTTTTAAATGCTTTTATTTAACTTACTCTTTCAAGGTCACCAACTTTATGGCTTTGTTAAGGACACTTCCCGATGAGCTAGAGGTGTGAAATTTGATATTTAAGAGTCATTTTTGATGACGCAAATTGTGAGTTTGGTTTTACCAAAATGGACCAAACTAATGTGGTACTTTATTTGAAACCCTTCGTGAATTAATGTAATTTCAAAAGACTTCCCGATGGGCTAGAGGTGTGAAATGTAATACTTAAGAGTCATTTTTGATGACGCCACTATATGGTGGTTTTGATCAAAATAGACCAAACTAATGTGGTACTTTATTTGAAACCCTTCGCAAATTAATGTAATTTCAAAAGACTTCCCGATGGGCTAGAGGTGTGAAATGTAATACTTAAGAGTCATTTTTGATGACGCCACTATATGGTGGTTTTGATCAAAATAGACCAAACTAATGTGGTACTTTATTTGAAACCCTTCGCAAATTAATGTAATTTCAAAAGACTTCCCGATGGGCTAGAGGTGTGAAATGTAATACTTAAGAGTCATTTTTGATGACGCCACTGTATGGTGGTTTTGATCAAAATAGACCAAACTAATGTGGTACTTTATTTGAAACCCTTCGTGAATTAATGTAATTTCAAAAGACTTCCCGATGGGCTAGAGGTGTGAAATGTAATACTTAAGAGTCATTTTTGATGACGCCATTATATGGTGGTTTTGATCAAAATAGACCAAACTAATGTGGTACTTTATTTGAAGCCTCACGCAAATAAGGCCCTATTAACTATAGTTTTGAATTTTGATATTTACGAGTCATTTTTTTATGATAATGAATAATTTTTCAATTGAACCAAATCAATACAGGCCAAACTAATGTGGTACTTTATCATATTGATGATTTTTGATAAGACTAAAAGACTAAAAAGCTTAAAATAAAAATAAAATAAAAAAAAAAGATTTTTAAAAAAATGCTTTTATTTAAATTGAACTAAAAAGAGAGAAATAAGAAAGAAATAATTTAATTGTTCTTGTTAAAATTTTTTAATATTTATGACTTAAAATAAAAGCGTGGGGCGCGAGCCTCGGAATCACTTCGAAGCGCCCCACGCTTTTATTTTAAGTCATAAATATTAAAAAATTTTAACAAGAACAATTAAATTATTTCTTTCTTATTTCTCTCTTTTTTAGTTCAATTTAAATAAAAGCATTTTTTTAAAATCTTTTTTTTTATTTTATTTTTTAATAAATGCACATGGCCTTTAGAAATTCTGTTTTTTTATGACAAATATAAATCTAGTCTAATTTCAATTTCGAGATCACTTAATTATCAATGACAAAGTGTAGTTTGTAAAAGGCAAAAGCGGGCAAAGAGAGAGAGAGAGCGCGCACACACACACACACACACACTCACAAAAAATCATAAATCGTTGGTCCATTCGGTGCACACATGTAATCCTTATAATTTATATAGACCCCTCCCCCTCCCCCCCTCTACCCCATCCTCTCAATATATATTTGTAAGCCTAAGGGAGGGCAAAAGAGCTCTTAATTAAAATTTTGATGGTTGAGAGCGAGAGAGATATTTGTTTGATATAGGATAAGAGTAGAAGATAATTAAAAAAAAAAAAATCATAACCTCAAATTATGAATAATTAAAAACAAACAATCTTTTTCCAATTAAAGTTGAAATGAAAAATACAAAAAAATAAAAAGCCAAATTTATTATTATTATTATTTTTTTTTTAAGTTGGAACAACACCCTCTAGGGCTTTGAAACTCTTTTTTTTATCTCTTCAAGTTTATTTTACCCCTCAATATTGTCCAAATAGAAATTAACCTTTTGCAAAACTCACTGTGGTAAAGAGATAGAAAAATATATACAATGATAGCTAATTTTCGGGTAGAGTAAAGGTCAATTTCCACTCGACGTGCCGCTGCCGTGTGTTCGATCGTTTCCGTGCCAGCCGAGCCGGTCGGAAGCAATTTTCCCTGCCGTACGGTAGGCCGTTTTCGCTCCAAGGACTGTTGGCGGCAGACGGCACGGCACATCTAGTGGAAATGGCCACCAGCTGTCCGAGGCCGCTTTCAGCCGTCCCGTGACCGTCGATACATTGCTTGGCTATTACCATGTTGGCACGGAAACAATCGAACACATCTCTGACGGCATCGCACGGCAGCAGCACGACTAGTGGAAGTTGACCTTAAGTGTGCCATATATGGAACACTATAAGACAAGGGCGGATACAAGGGAGGTGTAAATGGGGATAATTAGAGGGCAATTACCCCCACCCCCCGAGTTTTGAGAAAAATATTTTTTTTTTTGAAAAAAATTTTGAAAATTAAATCTTAAAAATTTGATTTGTATATATACTAGCCGCACCGCCCGCCTTCGGCGGGCTTCGCGTCTAGCCAGGGGGCGTAGCCCCCCTGGACCCCCGCCAGCTGGCTCGGGCCCGCCTGCGGCGGACCCTCGCCTTTTCTTTTTTTTTTTTTTTTTTAAATAAAAAACATTCACACTTTTTTCTCAATCACACTCACACTCACACACCCGCCAGCGGCGGACCCTCGCCTTTTCTTTTTTTTTTTT
>JAKCPI010020641.1:0-41546 GCA_023213315.1 Euborellia annulipes
AATTTCCCCAACACATATACATATATAGGGATATACAGACATCAACGCAACAAATTTTTCCGCAGGATGGACAACTTTGGTTCCGTAATAGAAAAAATCTTCACGCAAAAAATTTCGTGTGAAAAAAAAATATAGTTTTCTTAAAAAAAAAAAATTTTCCGCAGAAAAATTTTTTGAGTTCGCCCCCCCGAAAAAAAATTTCTATATACGCCCCTGATGTCAGTCCAGATTAAAAAAATCGCTCAAACAAATAAATAATAAATTATCCATAAACAAATTTTTTTCAATAATAAATCCAGGAAATATTAATTTCGTAAATATAAACAATATTAAAAGCAAATGTCGAAAAAATTCCCAGCAGCAAGCAGTGGCGTACCGAGAGGGGGCGAGGGGGGGCGGTCCGCCCCAGGCCCCGAGCCGGCATAGGCCCCCATATATTTATAAAAAAAAAAAAAATTTTTAATGAAAATTTCCCTTTGAAAGGCCCCCGGGGCCGTCAGGGCTCAAGTAAAAATGGGAAAATTTAGATAAAAAAAAAAGAAAATTTAATGAAAAATTTCTCTTTGAGAGGGCCCCGGGGCCCTCAGGGCTCAAGTAAAAACAAAATTTAACGGAATTTCTCTTTGAGGCCCCGGGGCCCTTGGGGTTCAGGGATATACGGTATTTTAAAAATATTTTTGTGTATGGAGGAGAAGGATATTTAAAGATGAGGCCCCCCAAAAAAAAATTCAATATAAGGCCCCCTCTTCTAGTTCCGCCCCAGGCCCCCAACTGCCTCGGTACGCCTCTGGCAGCAAGTTCACCAATCGAAGGAATTTTTAAAACATCTATTAACTGTTTGTTCTTTTGAATATAATATCAATAAATTTCTCAAAATTATAAGCCTATTTGGTGAAGAGTTGCTTTTAAAGATGAAAATCAGAAACGTCAATTATCTTGTATGTCGATTAACTCATTCTTAAATAATAAGTACATCATTTATCGGCCACAGACCTTACTAGTCCTCGGCCTAGAACATGAAGACAACAGCCGTTGATATTTTTAATTGAACAGAAAATTCATTCAAAAACTCAAAAAGTTATAGGAATTTCGGGATGAAAATATTTTTCCTATAATCCCTTAGGTAAGGTCCTCTTTAACCATATAAAATTTCGTTTCAAAATTCCAACGGGAAGTTGCCTAAATAGAGCGTGACAGACAGACAGACGTACTTTAGCGAATTATATATATAAACTAGCCGCGCCGCCGCCTTCGGCGGGCTTCGCGTCTAGCCGGGGGGCTACGCCCCCTGGACCCCAGCCGCTGGCTCGGGCCCGCCTGCGGCGGACCCTCGCCTTTCTTAAATATGAGAAACGGGCTGGCGTCTGAGACGAGGGGGCTACGCCCCCTGGACCCCACCAGCTGGCTCGGGCCCGCCTGCGGCGGACCCTCGCCTTTTCTTATGAGAAACGGGCTGGCGTCTAGACAGGGGGGCTACGCCCCCTGGACCCCCCGCCAGCTGGCTCGGGCCCGCCTACGGCGGGCCCTCGCCTTCTTAAATATGAGGAAACGGGCTGGCGTCTAGACAGGGGGGCTATGCCCCCTGGACCCCCACCAGCTGGCTCGGGCCCGCCTGCGGCGGCCCCCTCGCCTTTCTTGAATATGAGAAACGGGCTGAGCGTCTAGAGCAGGGGGGGCTATGCCCCCTGGACCCCCACCAGCTGGCTCGGGCCCGCCTGCGGCGGACCCTCGCCTTTTCTTCTTAATTATGAAAAGAAAATTATTATTACTAACAACTAAGTATTCCATTCCAGTGCCTGCTTGAGGATTTGTTTACCTTCATAGAATACACAACTGCAAAGAATACTTAAATATTTCTCTATACATTTCCTATGGGAAAAATCGTAACTTTAGCAATTAATAACTCAAAAAGTTATAGGAATTTCGGGACCCGAGTATTTTTCCGGGACTCTCCATAACGTCCTTTATAAGACTGCAAAATTTCGTTTCAAAATTCCAACGGGAAGTAGGTCAAACAGAGCGTGACAGACGGACGGACAGACGGACGGACAGACGGACAGACGGACGGACAGACGGACAGACGGACACACCGCAATTATTATATATAGATAGATGGGAAAATATTTATATTTTGTTGCCATGGTAACCATTTGTACTATCTTTCCTCTGAAGTTCAAGAGTAGAGTGTGCTTCAATCGATTTTGAGAACAAAATGAGAATATACATTTTAAAGAGCACTTAAAAAATAGTTGATTTCGAATTTTAATCAAAATCGTTGGAGAGAATTTCGATAAAAATCGAAAAAAAAACTAAAAAAGTACATCAGTAAAGTACTAGTAAACTTTGGTCGATTTTGTTCAAAAGCTTCGTTTCACGTCTCAAGGGGGTACCTGACTTAAAAATAAATCTCCATTCTCGTAGCTCCTTTGGTTCTTGAGATATTTTGTTCACACACATGTTTCAACAAGAGCCAACGGTTATCAGTTGAAATAAAATAATTTAATTTCTATTTTAATTAAATGTTAATAATCTTTCCTGCCCCTCCACCACCCCCCCCCATCACTCTCTCTATTTCTAAACATAATTTCATTTAAACGTGGAAGATATTTTGATTAATCTCATTTTGATGACGTCGACCTACGTCTCTATTTGCCATATTAAATAGATATCTAATTAATGAATTTTGAACTAAAATAGAACGGGGTAATTGATCTCATTCTTAATATAATTACAGTTTATTAATGAAACGCACTTCAATTTCAAAGAGAGTCTGGAATAATGAGAGAGATCATTACAATATCTGATAGGGGAGAAAAATAATTATTAGCTTTAAATCAGTGGCGTAGAGCATTAGCAGGAGGAGGGAGGGCCCCAACACTCACACTTTTTTCTCATTCACACTCACACACACATTCACACTGTCTTTTCGGCAACTCAGGCCATATAAGACATTTACGATAACCGTTATTGATTTAATATACAATAGCCGCGCCGCCCGGCTTCGCGTCTACCCAGGGGGGCTTTGCCCCCTGGACCCCCACCAGCTGGCTCGGGCCCGCCTGCGGCGGACCCTCGCCTTTTCTTAATTATGAAAAGAAAATTATTATTACTACGTATCCCAATCCAGTGCCTGCTTGAGGATTTGTTTACATTCAAAGAATACACAACTGCAAAGAATACTTAAATATTTCTCTATACAATTCCTATGGGAGAAATCGTTAGGAATTAATAACTCAAAAAGTTATAGAAATTTCGGGACCCGAGTATTTTTCCGGGACTCTCCATAACGTCCTTTAAAGACTGCAAAATTTCGTTTCAAAATTCCAACGGGAAGTTGGTCAAACAGAGCGTGACAGACGGACGGACGGTCAGATAGACGGACACTCAGCAATTATTATATATAGATATTGGGGTCCAGGCATTCTTATTTAAGCCATTTGGTATTCAAATGGCTTAAATAAAATCATCGGACTGCCTGGGGTCGGAACCCGCGACGTTTAGTATAAGAGGTTAGCACGCTAACCCCCACACCAAGCCCCAAGGGCGAAAAGAAAATTATTATTATTATTATTATTATTCTATTGAAATCCAGTGCCTGCTTGAGGATTTGTTTACATTCATGGAATACACAAATGAAAAGTATACATAAATATTTCTCTATGGGTCGTTTTGATAACTTACCTACCCCAACATTAAAATAGCGTCCCTATGGGGAAATACATGGTGTTTGTCCTTCAGCTATTTTAATGCTGAAGGACAAACACGATGTATTTCCCCATAGGGAGGCTATTTTAATGTTAGGATAGGTAAGTTATCAAAACGATTATTACATTTCTTATGGGAGAAATCGTATCTTTAAGAATTAATAACTCAAAAAGTTACGGGAATTCGGAATGCAAATAATTTTCCTGCAATCCCGAGAAGGTCCTCTTTATGCATAAAAAATTTAATTTCAAAATTCCAACGGGAAATGGCCTAAATAGAGTGTGACAGACAGACAGAGCGGACATTAGCGAATTATATATATAGATAACATTAATATAATTTGTTTTTTAGTGCTAGGTTGTAGCATTTATAGGCAAGAAGATAATGAAAACAGATTTTTTTTGTATAGTTAGGGGGGTGGATGAGCAAATAATCCGCCTGGGCAATTTCTTGTCAATAGGTAAACGATAAGAGGGTGTGTGGGATATACGTTATGTCAGCGTCAAGGGTTGGCAAGATGATATCTGATGAATGTTGGACAAACACGAAGGGTTTTCGGCAAACAAGAGAGAGGGAGGGGGAAGGGAAACTCTCTCTCTCTCTCTCTCTCTCTCTCTCTCTCTCGTTCAAAATAACATTAGACGAAATGACTCTCCCTATGCAAACACTATCTTTCTGTTTGTGTGTGTGTGGGTGGGTGGATGCCTGGCAGATGAGCAAACAACTCTAACCCCCACTCCCCACCCCTCCTAGACACACATACATCAATCCATTTCTCTTATATCAATACATATATATATATATTCGCAAAATGGATATTAACATTTGAGTGCAACTATATGATTTAGTGAAACGTATTCAGGTAGAGAGACGATCGACTTGGCGAATTCAGACTATCATCAAAACATAGGGCAGGTTTTCATTTAAAAATCTTCATAATTAACATATAATTCTCACCCTAAAAGGCATAGGGGCACAGTGACAGGGGAAAGGGGAAGGGGAAATCACCTCCCCACCCACCCACCCTTTATTTGATTTTAAAGATGGCGGCTATATATTAATATATTCTACATCTTGAGAAAACAGAATGAATAAAGAAGAGCAGCTAGTATTTGTTTCATTTATTTAAGGCCCATTAAGCTGACGTTTCGGTCTCGGTCGAGACTGTTTTCTCAATAAATTTATCCAGCTATAAATCTACCTTTCTCAATATTCTACATCTCTTGGAAATATCCATTTGCATTTTAACCTCAAAAAAAAAAAAAAAAAAAAAATTGATTAATCATTTACATTAAGAAAAACTTATTATTTTAATATTGACATTTATATAATAAATAAATAATAAATTAATAATAATAAACCCACTTACATAAATTAATAGGCCTCGGGTACGATACGAGCGGTGAGCGGCAGAGCGGTGAGCGGCAAAGCGGTGAGCGGCAAAGCGGCAGGGCGGCAGAGCGGCAGGGGGTGTATGATATAAGCGGCAAATTGAATCAGCGAGCGCAATATTCAAATATAATTGAAAATTCAAGTCGGCTAGAAGCCCTTTTATCTATTCCTATATCTTATTTCAATTAAGCATACAATTATTTAAATTTTAAAATCACAAGTATTATATTAATTTTTTTTTTATAATTAATTTTAAGTGAAAGATTATCATATATTTTTTTGTATTAGATTTTCTGTCAAATTTATTAAGTCTCAAATTATTAAAATAAAATTCAATTCTATTTCAAAATATTTGACACTTTATTATCATTTATCATGCAATGAATGAATTTAACAAACAAAAAGAAATTAAATATCATGTTTAGAGGGGCCCAGGAAATTCTTTGTATGTGGTAGGTCCTTTCTTATCGAGTTGTAGTAATAAAAATTAAATTTCAATTTCCAGAGCATTTTAATTTAACTGACAATTCGGCATTTGTTGCAGGTTCTTACTAAAACAATATTTTCAAGAACAAATTATTTCATTTAAGAATTCTTGCTATTGTTAACACATAAATAATTTGATCTTTAATTAATTGAAGGAAATTGGATGTCACAGCGACTCTTGATGAAGGTGTGTTAATATATATATATATATATATATAAACACAAAATTATTTTTTAATTTATATATTTATTAGCACTTAACACACAATATATATATTAAAAAAATATTTTGTATTTAGTTATATGTATATCAACACTCACTTTCATCAAGAGTCGCTGTGACATCCTGTTTTCTTCAATTACTTTAAGAACAAAATTATTTTTGTGTTAATTCATATACATTGCCTTCTCATTATAAATGGGTTGATTTTGTCGAATTCCATCTACACATCGTTATCATAAGATTATTTAGTAATATTAATGTCATCAAGCACCACCACACAAGGATAAATCATAAATAATCTTTGCAATTTGTGCTATATTTTGACTTCTTTCCTTAAAAAAATATAATATATTTTTTTTTTTATGCTTTAAATAATTTGTTTTATTAATTAAATATACATACTGCCTTTCTTATTGGTTCAATTCTTGGATTAATAATATATTTACCAACATATTATTCCATATTTCCTTTATGAATTTGTCTGATAGATCAAATATGTGTGAAATTTATTGCTTCCATATCGAACTGTCAAAGTAAAAGTAACCTCACTTTTTGGTTAAAGGCGGCCATTTTCATGAGCGGCGCCTGGGCGGTGAGCGAAATTTAATGTCGGGGACGAGCGGCGAGCGGCGAGCGGTGAGCGTCAAAAGTTGCCGCTCTGCCGCTCAGGCTTATCCTAGCCAGCAGCCACCCAAACACATTGAAACCAATACGTACAAAAAAGTTGAGCGAATTCGCTCTGCCGCCCTGCCGCTCTGACGCTGCCGCTCTGCCGCTCACCGCTCGTATCGTACCCGAGGCCTTAGAGGGTAAATTGACTAACCCCCTCCACCTCCCCCCTCCTCCTGCTCCTGTGATCTCATAAATAACTTTATACTCATTTACCGAATTTACTTATTCATGCTAAAATAGAAATTAGACTTTAGAATATTGCTGAACTCGTCAGAAAAGTTTTTAGTGAATGTTCATTTCCATCCATCCATTCGTATTTGAATTGATAGATTTAATTCTATCGAAAAAGAGGGAGAGGGCGAATATAATTTCCATTTCTTGCTCTATATTCATCCTTTTTTTCTTTTTTTTTTTAATATTCCCCTTTTATAAATAGCATTTTTTCAGCCTTTTCGGCATCTTAGGCCATATAGACTTTAAGGGGCGAAAGGTTGCGGCCACATTTTTTGAAGCTATCGACCTCAAATTTTTTTCTTTCTCTTACCCTATATGGACCCTGTTACGCATTAGTGTGTCAAGCACCAGGTACCGAGATTTGAGAAAATCAACATTAAAGTTTTTCTGATTTAAATTGTTTTGATTAGATTATATATAATTAGAGACCGGATTTTAAGCAAAATGCTTATTGCTCAATTTTATAAGCAACCATTAGATATTTAATTTCTATACGAATTAGGAAAAACTAAGTGCATTGAGATTGCATTTTTTATGCTTTTTTTACTTTTTTGAGTTTTCATGCTTTTTTTCCCTTTCGTGCTTATTTGAACTTATTTTACGAATATTTCTAATTTTTTTTTTTTTTATTAAAAAACACACTTTCCCATTCACACACACATACACCAGGGACGTATATAAGGAGGAGGAAGGGGGCCCGCCTCCCCCCCAAAAAAAAATTCAAAAACCCCGCAGTGCGAAAAAATATAGCCCTGGAAAAAAAATTTTTTCAACAGGGTGAAAAAAAATTTGGTTCCGCAAATACAAAATTTTTTGCAATTTTTCTTTAAAAAAAAAATTTGTATACGCCATTGGTATGAGTAAAAATTGCTTATTACATGGTTTTTTTTTTAACTTTTATGCTTATTTAACAACTTTTTATTCAAGTTTTTTATGCTTTTTTAAGCACTTTTTAAAGATCATCTAAAAAATAATAGTTTTTTGAATTTTAATCAAAATTGTTGCAGCGAATTTTGAGAAAATCGAATAAAACTGAAAAAGTGCATCAGTAAAGTACTAGTACTCTTTGGCCGATTTTGTTTAAAAGTTTCGTGTCACGTCCCATGGGGGTGCTTAACTTAAATATAAAATTTCCCCTTCATAGCTCTTTTCGTTCTTGAGATATTTCACAGACACTCAGAAAGATCCACTTTTTACTTCAAAAAGTGAATATCCATCAAAATCTCGACATTGAATTTTTGACATGAATCCAATACTTTCCCTCTCTACATATATGCAAGAGAAAGTCATCAAACGATAATACATATTTTTAGATATCACCAGTGGCGCTCTCATGTCAATTAGACAAACTAGAGTATTTGCAAATAGCAGTTTTTTTTTTTTTTCAAGATCTTTGCCCATATCTTTTGAGCGATAACAAATATTTTCATAGGCAAATATAAACATTGCGCAATTTGAGGATCATAGGGGTCTGCACGCCCTTTTATTTTCTCTGCTACCCCCAGAGATATATTTGGCCTCAGTAGGCCCTCGCATTTCCTTTCCTTTATTCTTTACATCTCCCTCTTTTGGATTTGATTTAATTATTTCAAGGCCTGATTCATAGACTTGAATACCTCCCCCCCCCTTAATTTAAATATAAAATTTCAACCCTAGCTCTTGAGATATTTTGTTCACAAACAGTGATGTAGAGAAAACCACTTTTTTGGATTCAGGGGACCTCAAAACGTGAAGATCCATCAAAATCTCGACATCGAATTTTTGACATGAAACCAATACTTTCTCTCTATATATATATTACATATATACATACGGTAGAGAGAAAGTAAAAAAAAGAAAGAATAAACAAAAAAAAAAATAATAATAAATACAATAAACAAGTTTATTACAATAAGAGAAAAAAAAATATACTAGCAAACTTGTTCAAATCTCCTAGCCTCCAAGAAGATAGTTCCTCATCCTGGTCCTGAAGGTGGAGATAGTTGGAGAAGCTCGGACGTTCAGTGGTAGAGAGTTCCAAAGTCTCGCAGCCATGACCAAAAATGATTTGACAAAAACTGACGACCTATGGGCTGGAATATCAGTCCTCAGTGGCCGACTACAAACATTTACACTAACATTTATTATTTATTTATTTTTATTATTTATTATTTACTCTATAATTTACTCTACCCTCAACCTCCCCTATCGAATGAGGTAAGTATCATTTAAAAAGCGATTTTGCAATTCTTGCCATCTCCTTGTAAGCCTGAATCTTCTGTAAAGATATTCAGGATGACCTTCCTTGAACAGAGCATCCTAAAACAAGCTGTCGCCTCTGTGAAGCCCTTAGCCATCCATTATTTTTATAATAAGGGGAAATATGAGCTCTTTTGGGTACATCATAGATGAAACGAATGCACGCGTCAGCCCTATTCAAAGAATCAGAGAGACAAGCAGGAAGAGTCCCAGTCACAAGACATCCATAATCAAAATGTGAAATTATCAATGCCTTGACAAGATGAATTCTCACAGATGCAGGTAAAAGATGCTTAATATAGGATGCCAAACACCCTCCTACGTGTAGCCATCACCTGATCCCTCCAAGAGAATGAGGTATCAAAAATAGCACCCAAGTTTTTAGCATTTGAGGTGTAATCCAGCTGTACCCCATTTACCTCTATAGGTATTATAACATATATAGAGGTAAGAGAAAGTAAAAACGATTCAAATATTGAGATGAATGTCCTTTGACGTGTGTTTGTCAAAAACAAACAAAAAAAAAAGAAGCATTTTGTCAAAAGGAATATTTTTCTATTCTCCATATAATCATATTACTTGAAAAAGAAATAAAGAGAGAGAGAGAGAGAGAAAGAGAGAGAGTAAATTCTTTTCCATTCTTGGTGGGTGCACAGCACACCTTTCGATTTTTGCGGATTCAGGTGTTTGTCATTTCCTGAGAGAAAGAGAGAGGGAACAAAAGCCGCTCGTTTGTCATTTTAGGAAATACGGATCTACTTGACTTTCTCTCTTGGCTTCTTCTTCAGGAACCAATTCAATCAATAACGACGTCTTCTTCTTATGTTGCTTTTTCTCAAGGCAAGAAAAAAAAGAAAATAAAGATAGGATAAATGAAGAGCTTGATCGATTTAGGCTTCATCATTCATCCTTTTACTAAAAACTCTCTCTAGAGTTTGCGACTGCAATCAATAATAGAGTTAGTTTTTGTTTTTGACTAACCAAAACAAAAAAAAAAAAAACTAGTTATCATAACGTAATAAGAGTGTTTGCCTAGAGTGCATTTCTAATCTTCTCATCGCAATCCCTGGACCACATGCCAAGCGTACTTTTGGAATCAAGGGTACCAAGTAGGTATTGGTCAAAAATACTCGGAACACGTACGCGATGATTAGTGCTGTGCGACAACTCACCCCAGATTTTTATTAAAAATTATCAAATTTTTCATTCTTAATAATAAATTATTAGGAACATGATGAAAAAATAAACTCTAATCCACAACTATCGACCTTTTGGTTCCATTGGCATCGTAGTGTCTCTTGTGCTTATTATTGTGTTATATGTACAGTGAGCGCCACAATTAAGTCCCCACCTGATAGCTAGAGCCTTGACTATATTGTATGGTATATGGCGTAGAGTGAAGTAATTTTAATGACCGAAAAGGTAAAACGTAAAATCTGGTACAGATGATTTTATTTTAGCTTTTCAAATTTAAAATTATTTCATCATAAATCATATACTATACCATATAGGCTTTGGCGGGGAGGGGGCATGGGACCAGCCATCCTCGCTGGGGGGGGGGGCATGGGACTAGCTATTCTCCGGAGGGCCTGGAAAGCCCCATATTTTCTCAATTTTTCTTGGGGCAAGGAGCTTTCTGGGGGTGGTGACACCTGGGGACTGGTGGTAAGGGGAGGGGGGGCTCTAGGAATAAACATATTCTAAAAGGGGAGGGGGGGTGAGCAAACTAAGGTTGAGAAACTATGCTTTGCCCACGGGGCGTGGTGTAGAGGTTAGCGTGCTAACCTCATATACCAAAGGTCGCGGGTTCGGACCCCAGGCAGTCCGATGATTTTATTTAAGCCATCTGGATACCAGATGGCTTAAATAAAAATGCCTGGACCCTAATATATATATAAATTCATAAATAACGGTTATCGTAAATGTCTTATATGGCCTGAGCTGCCGAAAAGACAGTGTGAATGTGTGTGTGAGTGTGAGTGTGAATGAGAAAAAAGTGTGAATGTTTTTTTGAAGAAAAAAAAAAAAAACTATGCTTTATAGAGAATGCGTTGGTTTCCCAATAAATATTGGTGAATCTTTTAACAATCAACAAATAAACCCAAAGAATATATAATTTTGTCAAAAGATTAAAGAGATGTAGAATGTATATAAATTATTTTGTTTCTTTTTAATTTTTTTTTAAACCTCTTTTATATAGAAAAAAAATTGGGAAGCATTTGTAGAGTCCTTTATGAGGGAAATGATTCCCGAATTTTTTATTCTATTATTTCAATTTAAAAAGTTTGTAATAAAAATGTAATATTTTATTCAGTCGCCTTGTAAAATAGAATATTTTTAATATTAAAATAAATCTCATTTTTTTATCTTATTATTATTATTTGATAACTGCTCACACACACACATATACATATCTATGATAAAGTATAAAGGAGAGAGTAAAGAAAAATGTCTTCGTTTAAAATTAAGTTATTCTTCTCACTATCTTTGTTGAATTTTTTATTTTTTTTTATAAAAACAATAATTTATCATACTTTACCAGAAAAGAGAGAGGGAAAGAAAAAAATTAATTTTTATCTTTTATAAAATGCCTAAGACCTGAAATTGAAGGGCGCATGGGGAGACAGACAGACGGACAGACGGACAGACGGGCATCAATCCCCATTTAGACAGCCACAGGTTGCGGGCGAACAGGATAATAACCGAGATATTAAAATCTCTCTATGTAAAATAGCAAAATGAATTTCATCCCCTGGCCATTTTGGGAAGTTAAAAAAAAATGGATTTCAAAAAAATATAGATAGACGTTTAAAATAAATTTCAGACAATTTTCTCGTTTGCTTATTTAAATATCCATATGCAAATCAAATTCCTCTTTTTTTTAGTGAATAATTTTAAATCTGATATCTCTTCTCATTTGAATACAGAGAGCCACTAAATAATAATAATATTATACAAGATTTCCCTTATTTGAGTTATTTAAAGAGAAGCTATGACCTAAAATGGAAATAAATAGCTTTGAATAGGCTACTCGTGGGGGTTGGAGCAGTAGAAATGCTAGGCGTTGTGGGTGAGTGGAAGGGCCGCCGAGAGCGAGGAGCAAAAAAAATTCTTTATTTAAAACACAATAATATTAAAAAAAAAAGAATATGCTTACACAAAAAAATTAAATTTTTAAATACAAAATTTAATCAAATGTTTCAAAAATATTTTTTGGATATACAATTTAATTCAAGATAAAATATAAATTATAAATTAGTCACTAATTAAGAATTAAAATAAATAAAGAAAAATGTTATAAAAAGAATAAATAACAAACAACAAATAAACCCAAAGAATATATAATTTTGTCAAAAGGATTAAAGAGATGTAGAATGTATATATTAATATATATATATAAATTATTTTGTTTGTTTCTTTTTAAATATTTAAGGTCTTTTTTTGACATCTAAGGACATATTTTTTCTTTAATTAGTTGTTTTAAACAATAAACATCTCAAATCGTTTCTAAATTAATATATTTTTTTATAAAAACTAAACTTATTTATATAAAATAAAACAATTTTATTATAAAAGGACATATCACATACAAAATCAAGTACATATTCTTAATATTCAACACCCATTATTTACTAATAATACTAAATGCCAGTCACAGATTGTTTATATGAGAGGGTGGGGGAATCAAAATATGCGGGGCTTTGGAGAGGAGAAAATACAAAAGCCTTCTTTTGATTCCCTAAATGAATTGCACATATTCTGAATTTTGTTCATTAATTTAAAAGTTTTTATATGAAATTATTTTTTTGTTAAGGGATGGAGAATCCTCCTTGGGATACCATTTATTTCACCACTATCGAAAGAGTTGCTTTTATTTTTCCACCCTTTCAATGTAATTATTTTTTTTTTTTTAATCCATGGAGCAAATAAATATAAAGGGCAGGCAGGCTGAGGTAATAATAGAACACGAATTCGCCTGCCTCTGTTGTTGTTGTTGTTGTTGTTGTTGTATAAACATTTTTAATATATAATAATTTTTTTTTATGGCTCGGAATAACGCAATGTCTTCAAAATAACACTCAATTAGTAAGATTATTATAAAAATAGCTTTCAAAGAGGGGGTGTTTATAAAATATTCCTAGTTAAAACTCTCTTTGATTAACATTTTAAAAAGTACATAAATTTTTTTTTTCTTTTCTTATCTATTTGAAGGATATTAATCATGCAAGAGTGTAGGGAAATACGCCACAAAGAATAGAAGAGAAAGAAAGGGAAATGGACTTTAAAAGTTGACGCCCCCATGATTCAGGGGACCTCAAAACGTGTATATCCATCAAAATCTAGAATTTTTGACATGATCGCAAAACTTTCTCTCTCTATATATTTCATATATAGGGTAAGAGAAAGTAAAAATTAAATTAAATTCAAAGATTGCAAGTGAGCCTTCAGAGGCTGAATAGTTCGCCTAATTGGCACGAGAGACGCCACTAATCAAGAACGCCTTGTAGTTATGCAACATATTCTCATTAAAGATTCCATTCATGTCTACTTAATAGGGGATATTGGAATATTTTTATTATTTTGCTCACTGTCAAAATAAAATTGATTATTTATATATAAAGACATTGTTTTGTTGCTATATTTGCAAATTGAATTCCCCTCCCCCTCCCCCCTACCTCTTCCGATTCTTAGTTGACTCAGAAAGCACTATTATCTCATCCATCATTAATTACCTTACTTGAGCCTGAAAGAATACATTCATGCATCAATCAAAGTCAGAGGTTTTTATTCAAAGGGGGGCTCATGTCAAGTACATGGCTTCGTAGATGGATTTCCGGTTAATGAACATAAGGCTTAATAAATAGCTTTATTATCTAAATTAGATTCCATTAAAGCTATTAGTTTTTAGACAAGTCCTGTACTTGAAACAAACAAAAAACAAATGATTGGAATTAATTTGGATGTAATTAACGCGGGCTACTTGACCCCTTCGATTCTCCCTCCCCTTCCCAAATAAATCTGATGTGAGTTCCCGACATTAGGCCCTACCTTAGATAGAATTCAAGATCAAGAGCGGATTCTGAGGAGTTTCTGGGGAGGGGGGGGCAATCTGGTGTGACTGGTCGCATAGCACACAATTTTACTTTCTCTTACCTCTATATATATGTTAATATATAGAGAGAGAAAGTATTGGATTCATGTCAAAAATTCGATGTCGAGATTTTGATGGATATACACGTTTTGAGGTCCCCTGAATCCAAAAAAGTGGTTTTCGCAACATGGTCTGTCTGTGTGTCTGTGAACAAAATATCTCAAGAACGAAAAGAGTTACAAGATTGAAATTTTATATTTAAGTTAGGCACCCCCATGGGACGTGACACGAAGCTTTTGAACAAAATCGTCCAAAGAGTACTAGTACTTTACTGATGCACTTTTTCCGTTTTTTCTGATTTTCTCAAATTCGCTTTAACGATTTTGATTAAAATTCAACTATCAATTATTTTTTAGATGCTCTTTCAAATGTATATTCTCATTTCGCTATTGAAATCTTCTGAAGACCACTTTACTCTTATACTTCATAGAAAAGATAGGATAAAAAGTTGCCATGGTAACAAAATATAAATATTTTCCCATACTTATAAATTTTATTTGAATTCTAATATATCGGCGGAAATTAAATATAGATGTCGACACGAAAAATCTGGCGTGACAAGCACAGAAACAACTTTCGATTACCGAAAGTAAGAGAAAGTTGTGTGCTGTGCGACAGTCACACCAGATTTTTAAATTATAAGATTAATACTGATAGCAGCCCAAGGACGTTTCGAACCTTGTTTTTAAAATTTTTGTTTTTTATTCTGTTTGCAGAACACACGAAAAAGCCACTAGAAGATTATATGTCGAAATTGCAGAAAGTACGTATAATTCGAGCGCCTCGCCGCGAAGGTCTGATCCGAGCTCGACTTTTGGGTGCACGTTACGCAACGGCACCTGTCCTCACATATCTGGATTCACACTGTGAATGCACTACAGGTAAGAAGAGTGCTTGCTTCTCTTATTTAAAAGCGACCTTACTTGTTATTTGAGGCCGGTTGCTTCACCTCTAATCAACTAGGGTAGATATTCCTCCTTCGAGTCTTTTCACATTCAATCATATGAGGTCGTAGTTAGTTAGCCAAGACCCAAAGTTCGGTATAAGGCTTAACTAAAGGAGAATTTCGCTCAAGCATTTTAATTGTGCAAGCCACTTGAATTTTAATCATGCGCAAGCATAACTCTCCGTAAACTCGCTGATTTGCTATAAATTTGTTAGTTGATTAGAAGTGAAGCAACCGGGCCTTAATTTCTTTCACTGAGGAGGTGTGTGATTTGATTTTAAATCAACATATGTTTGTTTGTTCTTTAGGCTGGCTTGAGCCGTTGCTCGATAGAATTGCCCGGGATCCAACCACTGTGGTTTGTCCTGTTATTGATGTCATCGATGACACCACCCTGGAGTATCATTGGCGTGATTCAGGAGGCGTTAATGTTGGTGGATTCGACTGGAATTTACAGGTGAACAATCATCTTTGGTTGATGTCTAAAATTATCTATCCAACCACCAACCACTTGGTAAACTCTAATCCTAGGTTTAAACAAGTTAGTATTAATTTAATCGGTCATTTTGAAACTTAACATGTTTTTTTTTAATTATTAAACAATTTCGTTTCTAACCTTGAAGTGTCAAAAAATAAAACAAAGAATTTGTCTATTATATATATAAATTTATAAAAACTTGGAATAAATAAAGGATCCATAAGCAATGGCAAATTAAAATAAACATCTTTTAAGGAATCATTTTATTATTAGTTCCAGGGAGACCGAACTGGAGCTCGGTGGTTTTTTCTTTTGATAAAATTGGAAAAAACTAAAATAGTATTATACCTCAGTAAAATACTAGTACTTATAGTAGCCCAAAAACAAAACTTAGCTTGATCTGATATTGTTACTTAAAATTTGAAATAAATCAGACTGAATTTTTAAGATAATTGGAAAAATTAAAAAAGTTAATAAGTAAAGTGCTAGTATTCGAGGTTTCCCAAAGTGGAGATCAATCGTAATTTGTTTTCTATACTACAAATAATAAATATTTAAAATTTGAAAGAAATTGGTAAATGGAATGGAATTCCGAGAAAAATGGGAAAAACAAAAAAGAATTATACCTCAGTAAAGTACTAGTACTCGAAGTAGCCCAAAGACGAGTCTTAGTGTAATTTGTTTTATTTACGGGAAACAGTACATGTTTAAAAGTTGAAAGAAATTGTCAAAGGAAATATTGAGAAAATTGAAAAAATCTATAAAAGGTACATCAGTAAAGTACCCAAAGATAAGATCTAGCGCAATTTCATATTGGTGCTGGAAATAGTAATTTGAAAAAAAAAAATCGTTAGAGCCGTTTTCGAGAACAGAAGTGCTGACAAACAAACAAATAAACGAACAGTGAGGGACAATATTAAGATCCATGCGTTTTCTACTTGTGATTATTTCATTGTTTTTATAAAAGAAAAATATTTATTAGAAATAAATTTTCTAGGTTTGAACCATGAAAGTTTCCTTTAAAAAATATAAAATATTTTTTTTTTAAACAATGAAATAATCACAAGTAGAAAATGCATGGGTGGACTTAATATTAACCATCATTGTACATTGCTCGTTTAATAGTATTAGAGGGGGGGGGGGGTTAGATAGATAGATAAGATTATATACATTAAATGCCATTTTCTAGAAAGATATCTAAAATAATAACAAAGCAAGATTGAGTCCCAAATTGTGTCATAAAAACATTAAAATTCTCCTCTAGGATGATATTGAAAAGAAAATGAACACCTGCAGTGCTATGGCAGACACTTGTTAAGTTCACCAACCAAATAAAAACGAAATCGCCAAAAAAAAAAGCATAATTGAAATAATCGGATTAAAAAAAAAAATAGTTATATTCCTTGAGCAGTCAGTGAGTAGACAGATTATTTTAGAAAAAGAAATAAAGACATCATTCCCCTCTTAAAGTTTGTGAATGTAATGAAGATCAAAAGATTATCAAATTAATTTCCCTCTAGAGAGAGGGAATCTCTCCAATTTCCAATTGGGCATATCAATTGTAATTGTAATTAATTATTAACTGAACTTGAACTCTCGAAATTGATAGGTCAATTGGATAATTAATATAATAGAATATTGGGAAATTGAATCATCCTTTATTAGATTTCACTCTTTGATATAATAGAATTTGTTGTAAATTTGTAATATAGAAAAGTGGAGTCGTCTAACCATCAAGGGCGGATACAGGGGGAGAGGGGGGGTAAAGAGGGTAATTACCTCCCCACCCCACCCGAGAATTAGAAAAATATTTTTTTGGGAATTAAATTTCATTTTTAATATAAAATTTTAAAAATTAATACCGGTACTTAATAAAAATTTTATTGTGTCAAAGAGCATGCATGGCACGATTCGTTATCAACAAAAAAAGCTATCGTGCCTTTCCATTTGGGGATATAGGCATTCGAATATTTTTTTTTTTTTTGCACTCTCGTAAAAGTTCTTTTTAAAATTCCACCGGTAAGTTAATCAAACAGAATGACAGACAGACGGAGACTCAACAATAGAAGGCTACTGTAAATATTTTTTGACGTCAGACGTCATTCAGATAGATATTTAAATTAATTGCTAGATAAAGATAATTTTATTGCATAGAACTTCTCGTTCTATAACGTCATCTCTATTTTGGTCATTTATTTTATTACATTTTTAAGATGACGAGGTTAGTTTTTTATTAAAAGAACAGATTAATAATTGTTAATTACCTGAGATCCCTGCTGTAAGGTGACGTTTGGATATTTGTCACTATTGTTTATCACACTAAAATATTGAATTCACTATTAAAATTTCACTACACTTTTATAGAGCACAAATTTTATTTGCAAAACGTAAACGAAAGTGTCCCGGGCAAATTATACACTAAAGAGAAAAGGCAAGTTGGTTTCAAGCACAGAGTATAAATATAAAGTGGTTTCAAGTGATCGCCGCTAGAGCTCACTAGCGTTGCTTATTGTTGGGCTCGCTAGTTAAAAATTAAAAAGTGTTCTTTTCTATTATTTATTTTAAATAATGGCCATGCCCTCGGGGCTTGGTGTAGGGGTTAGCGTGCTAACCTCGTATACCAAATGTCGCGGGTTCGGACGTCTTATATGGCCTGAGTTGCCGAAAAGACTTGTGAATGAGAAAAAATGGAAATAAAATAAAATAATTGCCATTTTCAAAGTCTTGTGACATATCTATATTTTTTTCAAATTTCCAGTAGAGTAAATAAATTTTACAACTATAGTACGAATTATAATTATTTATCAACTCATTTTATTAAAGAAAAACAAAAGAAGTGGTCATACGATATTTTTTTAATTAATTTTGTTACATTTAATGATCATTTAAGAGACTATTTAAGTTTTTTAAGGATCTATTTAACAATTTAAAGGTACTAAAGATCCGCTCCCAAGGACATATTGAAATATTTAATTCAATTAAATTTATATTTGATTAATTAAAAATAACTAAATTAAAAAAAAAAAAATAACTACGAAAAAATATAAAATAGAAATTTTTCTAATACAAATTAATTGAAATAAGGTCAAAATGGCCAATTTTAATTTTAGTAAAGTAAAAACATTGAAAAAAAATTTAATTAAAATAAGTAATAAATGACGCGGGAAAATAGTTTGGGAATTTTTTTTTTCTAATATTGGTACGAAGAAAAAAACTAAATTTGTCTTGCATTTGTCGATAGAGCTGTCAAAAAAAGACTTGTAACATGAACGTGGCCAACGAAAAAGAAAGAAAATTGCAAATACCTCTGAAATCTGAAATCACTTCATTTTTCAGTTAATTACGAAAAATTCCTAAACATAATTTCATCTTTTAATTGCAAAATAAAAATGAGATTGGTCCGGTAAGTTTGTATTTTCTTATTTTGGAAAATTGACCATAAATCATAAAGTTGCCACAAGGAAAAGAATAGATTTGTGTTAACATATTGAAGAAATTTGTTACCTATAATTAATTATTAACAAATTAAAAATATACAAATTAAACACTAAACATTAGATTATGTTTTGCTAATGATCATTTTTAAAATAATTTAAATTATTATCCAACATTTTGTTATTTTAATTCCTATTTCAAATGAGAATGAAGAAATGTATTTGTTTTTATTGTTTGTGTGTGCAGTTCAATTGGCATTCAGTTCCTGAGAGAGAGCGAAAAAAGCACAAGAACCCGGCAGAGCCGGTGGCAAGTCCAACGATGGCCGGAGGACTCTTCAGCATCGATAAGGCCTTTTTCGAGAAACTCGGCACCTACGACAGCGGATTTGATATTTGGGGTGGCGAAAATCTCGAGCTTTCATTCAAGGTATTCTGTTCTGACAAAGGAAATAACTTTATATTCATATTTATACAATAAATTGTTTTATTTTAGACTTGGATGTGCGGCGGCACCCTCGAGATTGTTCCCTGTTCACATGTCGGTCACATTTTCCGAAAGAGATCTCCGTATAAGTGGCGAACAGGCGTTAATGTTCTTAAACGCAACTCAATCCGACTTAGTGAAGTTTGGCTCGACGATTATGCCAAATACTATTATCAACGTGTTGGCAACGATCTGGTTCGAAAATTTGATTAGCATTTTTATTTTATTTATTTTTTTTTTATTTTGTTAAACTTCAATTATTATCTAATAAAATTATGAAAATCACATTTACTTTTAACATAATATATTTGCCTTAGAAGATAAAAATTCAAAATTGTAATCTAGATAATTATAAATTTGGCTTTCTAACCAAAACATATTTAGGCCAAACGCATCATTTGAGCAAAAACGTTTTTGACCTAAAACTGTTTTTCAATGCTTTTCTAAGGGTCAACGCACACCGAGGAGGCAAAACATAATTAAGCATAATTCGACATCATTGAACAAAATGTTTTGTCATTGAGTGTTTTGCTCAATCGGTGTGCGTTGGCATTGATCGTCGGAAAACGATTTTGCTCTATTGGTGTGCGTTCAGCCTTAGGAAGCAAGTCTCACCATTTGGATTTTAGTTTAATTTTAGCAAATATTTATCAACAACAGTAATTCCCGAATTAAAAAAGTATTTCTCTTGAATTTCAAATACAAATAGAGTCTTGTGTCCACAAATAGAAAGTCTTTGGTCCAATTGTCCCTCCAAAGAAGAACAAATTAAATATATTTATTTGGAATTGTTTAAATGAGGCATTCCGTAACAAAATTGGGCAAAAATGACCTTTATTCTCGGAATTTCCTGAAGATTCCTGTCTTTTTAACTTTCTCTTACCTCTATATACATATCAATATGGTTTTCGCGACATGGTCTGTTTGTCTGTCTGTCTGTGTTCAATTTTAAGCATGAAGGAATTGAGCTAGGAGGTTGAAATTTTATATTTAAGTTAGACACCTCCCTAGGGCGTGAAAATAAGCTTTTAATTAAAATCGGCAAAAAAGTACTTTACTGATGTACTTTTTCAGTTTTTTTCAATTTTCTCAAAATTCGCTCCAACGATTTTGATTAAAATTCAAAAATCAATTATTTTTTAGATGCTCTTAAAAAAGTATGTGTGAAATATATTGTTTGAAGTACAGTCAAGGACAATATTAAGTCCCACCCATGCGTTTTCTACTTGTGATTATTTCATTGTTTTTAAAGAAATATTATATATTTTTTAATGGAAACTCTCATGGTTCAAACCTAGAAAATTTCCAATAAAGATTTTCATTTTCTTTTACAATAACAATGAAATAATCACAAGGAGAAAACGCATGGGTGGGACTTAATATTGACCCTCACTGTACACTTTCAAGCATTCGTAGCTCAGGGCCATCTATGAATCGCGTAATCAAGTTTGGAACTTAGGTGCTAAGAGCAACTAAAACAATCTGGTGTGACAAGCAGAGTACACAACTTTATCTTGCCTAAGAAAGTTGTGTGCCGTGCGACCATCACACCGGATTTTTTTGAATTCTTTTTAAAAATCTTTCTTTTTTTTATTATTCCCCAGGGCGATTTTGGCGATGTCTCGGAACGTAAAGCGTTACGAAATCGACTCGGTTGCAAATCTTTCAAATGGTATCTAGATAACATCTATCCTGAATTGTTCATCCCAGGGGAGGCAGTTGCTTCTGGAGAGGTATGCGCTACTACTCACACCATTTTAATATATTATTATTTTTTTTATATATAATCTCTTAATTTATTATTTAATTTCGTCTCCCATTTTCCCCATTTTCCGTTTTTTAAACAAAACTAGCTGCGCAACGTTTTCCGTGGCAACAACACGTGTTTGGATAGTCCATCCCGGAAAACGGATCTACATAAAGCCGTTGGCCTGTACCCGTGTCATCGCCAAGGAGGCAATCAGGTGGGCGGCTGCTCAGTGCCGCCGCCTCTGATTTGCATTCGTTTAAGAGCATACCCCCATGCTGCCTTTTTTTTTTTTGTTTTGTTTTCTCAATTTCTCTCTCTCTCTAACAAAAAAACAAAACCAAATTAATCACGTGTGTTTGTGTGTGTTCCATCATTTTTTTGAACAGCACTGAATTAATTGACTAATTGTTTTTTTTTTTTATTTTGTTGTTGTTGTTGTTGTTGTGTGGTCTTAATTAGTGGTTGGTTGGGCAGATCGCGAATCGCTGGTCGAACCAGTGTGTGGACTCGCCGTGCAAACCTGAGGACATGCATAAACCTGTGGGGCTATGGCCGTGCCATCAGCAGGGCGGCAATCAGGTACCCGATGCGGCAACTAACCGTTGCAACCCAATTCAGCTCTTTCTCTCTATCTCTAATCTTTTAGCTTTATTTTTTTTTTTCTCTCTAACAAAATTAACACTTGCTTAAGAATAATAATAATAATATAAAAGAGGATGAATTTAATGAAAATGCTGGATGCACTCCATTATAAGCAATTTATGTTTATTCCCCTTTGATATGTTTCTAAATAAAATTTTGAATAGAAATCCTAGTCCATGAGCTCAAACCTTGGGTACGCTATAGCAATATAAATAGTTTCTTTTATAGAATAGTCTGACACTATTTTGTTTGAAGAGAAAAAGGATTAGCCCCGTGGAAATTATTCTTTTATTTTGAGACCTCTCTTACATAAACCTCATGTCAAATTATATTAGACGAAATAACGGATACGGAATCTGAAATATATAATATAGATATGGTGGTTCAAAAAGAGCGCTGGTTTTGAAACGGCTGTTTGTCGTTTGGTGACATTGTTTTGTTTCGAGAAACATTCCGATTTTTGACGCAGTCGGAATTTTTCGTCTTCTGTGTCCAACTATTGAACAGTTCGTGTGTATCGTGGAAACGTTTTATCAGAAAGGAGAATGTTATGCAGCAACTTTCAGGCGACTTGCGCGATTCTAGGGCGTAATAAAGCAACTAGTTCGCAGACATATGAAAAAGTTCTTTGAGCCGGGTTCAGCAGTAAACCTCAAAAGTCCTGGTCGCCAAAGTGAGGAGAAGTACTTTTTAGGTTTGCTGTTGAATCTGCTAACTGTTGTTATAATCGGGCTTTACACCCTAGAATCGCCCAAGTCGCCTCATAACTTTCTTCTTTCTGATAAAACGTTTCCACGATACAAGTGAACTGCTCCATAATTCCAACTGTGTTAAAAATGGAATGTTTCTGGAAATAGAAGCGAAACAAAACTAAGTCAGCAACTGACAAACAGAAAATTTAACAGCAGTTTCAAAACCAGCGCGCGAAAGGCCGAAATTGAACAATTGGAGAAAAGGCAAGGCGTTTGAAAGTTTTATAAACATATACTGGTACATTTAAAAGCCGGGCGACAAATAAATAGGCCAGAATCAATAGCAAAGAATGGGCTCTCAAAAGAGAATACGTTTTAACAACGTTTGCTAACTCAAAAATTGAATTTTCGGCCACTCAGCAGGCGATATTATCTGGAGGAGATTTTTTTTATAAATAAAGATTCTCAATATGTAACAACAATAAAGACAAGACACTCTAGTAAACTGTGATCTGTGATAAGCATTTCTGCTTTACGTTTGCAAACAAAAATCCCGAGCAGTCACACTTTTGGTTTTTTATGCCGAGACTTTTGAATATATTTTCGGGATGCAGGACAAATCTTTGGTGTGCGGGATTGGATGTCAGAGAGAATATGTTTAAGAGAGCAGGAGGTTTACTCGATTTTGTTGCAGATGGAAGTGCATAGCAAGAAATAATTTACGAGAAATTATGTCGAGGATTTTTAATGCCAAGACGACTGTAAATGCAATTTTATCAGTTTCGGTCTAAAAAGACCATCAACAGGCCTGCGAAAATTATAGAAAACGTGAATCAATACACAGCAATACAAAAAATTAATCACATCAGTAATTTACACTTTCAAAGAATATTACATTAATTCCTAGTTAATTTATATACAGCTGAAAGATATTTTTTTATTTTTATTTTTTAAATGCATATCTAAGATTTTTAGAAACGAGAACAAATTAAATTATGTTTAAATTATTTCTTGCTCTGCACTTCCATCTGCAACAAAATCGAGTAAACCTCCTGCTCTCTTTTACATTATCCTTTTCGGGCTGTTTCTTCCGTCAGAATATGTTTATTTGATATTTTTCAACATTTTCTAACAAGAAAAGAGCTGCTAATTCATGTCTTTCCATGAACTACCGTAAAAAGATTTTAATTTATACGTATGATCTGATATCCCGGAGTATTTATATAAATTAGTATCTCCATTGATGATTCCTCTAATTTCTTGCTCAAAGATTTTGAATATTTTTTAAATACAAGCTGAATTGGATTGCATCTTGATTCATTTAACTGCGGTATCCTTGATGTTTCTTTAATTATTTTTATTTTCTGTAGTTTTGTTTTTAGTTTTTGGTAGCTTTTTGGTGCGAGATTAATTAATCCAGCATTTGCATTTTATTATTATTAATTTTTATTTTGTTTGTTATTTAAAGCTTTTGGTATAATTGATTTCTGTTTTTATTATATATAGTGCAATATTCATAGCTCCAGGATTAATTTGTCTTTTTGAAATTTCAGATAGAATGTGGTAGGATTAATTCTATCACCGTTCTTTGTCAATTTTTGCCAACAAAGAATCAATGACCCCGGAAATAGAAAATTCTATTAATCTCAAACGGTCGACAACCTAATAATTCACAACCATAACAGGAATGAGGAGGAATGCAGCCAGGTAGGGTGCCTCTATTAAATCAAACTCCTTTGTTACAAAACGTTTCGGCCAATTTTATTGTGCCATTTTCAGTCATTTGGAAATTCGCTTCTCCAATCAGTCTCGTCATATATATTTATCTGCATTGTTCTTTTATACATATGACTGGCTTATGAACAGAGGATTAACAACTCTATTTGCTCTCATGCAACTGAGGATGGCACAATAAAATTGTCCGAAACGTTTTGCAACAAAGGAGTTTGATTTAATAGAAGCTCCCTATCTGAATAGGTGAAAAGAAGAAGAAAATTCGCAGCTAGTTGTATTTCATTATTTTTATTATTCCCATTATGTTGACGTTTCGATCCCGGTTAGGATCATCCTCAGAACAAATGGGTGTTAAATATGTGTATATATATATATAATTATGCATACATTATATACACATATTTAACACCCATTTGTTCTGAGGATGATCCTAACCGGGATCGAAACGTCAACATAATGGGAATAATAAAAATAATGAAATACAACTAGCTGCGAATTTTCTTCTTCTTTTCACCTATCCTGATTGAATTACCAGCTATAAGTCTTAGGTTTCTACTCCCTATCTGACTGCATTTTTCTTCATTCCTGTTATTCAATTTTACACAGCCATTTTCACATTAATTAAACGGAATCCTTCCCACATACATTATAAGTTAGGATATAAAAAGCTCATTATACTTTTAGGGAAAAAAAATATACTGAACTTATGGAAGATAAGGAAAAATTCCCCTTTGAGAAGACATCTACTAGTATTTTATTATTAGTAACTAGGTAGAGAGCTTTGTTTGAAAAAGATGGAATTTTTCTCAATTAATATATCGTTAATTCGCAAATTTGCGAGATAAGTTTGTGTTTATGATTAGGGAAATTGCGCCCCCTGGAGTCGAATCAGGACCTCCACGCTTTCGCGGCGGGCGGACTACCTTTTGGCTCCATTTTTTTCAATAATTACCCAACAATTGTTTATAAAATGATAAGAAAATCTGCAAATATAAGAAATAGCCCAGAGCAAATATTTGTCTTTTAATTTGGTAGTTGAAGTTTTAAAAAATCATAATATCTGAATAAAATCTGGTTTATTTGTATAAGATACGTTTTAGATTTCCTTATTCAGGAATAATTCAGAATGTAAAGCTCTAGACGTGTGATTGTATCTGAAGAAGATCTCAGAGAGAATGAGTGGCCGAAACATTACCACACAGCACGGAATATTGCAATCTTGCTCAATGTTGACAATATTGCGGCAACATTGATGCAATATTGCAGCTCAAACTGCAATATTGCTAGTTTGGAATATTGCCGCTGCAATGTTGCCAAGATTCGCAATGTTTCTGCAACATTGCTGCAATATTTTGTGCTGTTGGGGTATAGCTATATAGTTACACAAATAAAGAATAGTTTAACAGAAATTATGAATTTTTAATTAATAATTTAAATTTAAATAATAATTAATTAATTAATAATCCAGATGACTAGGAAAATAATTAAGCCGACCGAAATATTTGCTCTGATCAATTACAGTATATTCAGTAAAACGATTGCTAAGATTTGCTGGTTTTCTTTCTTTCTAACCTCTCGTCATCGTCAACTCCTAAATTCTCAAATAAAAATTATAAAATTTAATTATTTTGATTTTGAACCGCTGATCACAGAAAAGAAGAGATGTAGAATATATATATTTATATATCAATGAGTTAACCTCTTTTTTATTAAAAAAAACTTATTATTATTATTATTAATATAAAAAAACTGCTTTTATATATATTTATTTAATACATTTTACTTATCTGTTGTTTATTTTTTAATTAACATTTTATTTATTTATTTATTTTTTTTAGGTGGCTCATATTCTAATGCTTTTAATATTGAAGAAACTAGATCTCTTGGCTTTTTTACCCCGATTTGTGAACCTCTAGTTAATGCGTGTGATGTATTTAAAAAAAAAAAGAAAAAGCTCACCGTAGCCAGAATGTTATTATTTGCATGACTGTGTGTGTATGTCTGTTGGTGTGTGTCCAAAACACACACTTATTAGGGTACGGCTAATAATTACGTTTTAGTTGTTATTGGTCTCTGTTGTGTTGTTGTTAAGCGGCATGTGGCGTATGCTCTAAACAATGCATTTTGGTGGCAGGCGAGTAACAATTGGGCATGGCTAACCCAGGCTCGAGGGTAGCCCGTTTGTTTTATCTTAACTGAGTTTGTTTTTTTACTAATCGAATTGATTTTTTTTTCTTCTCAGTATTGGATGTTGAGTAAAGAGGGAGAGATTCGTCGCGATGAAGCCTGTCTCGATTATGCAGGTCAAGATGTGATTTTGTATCCATGTCACGGTTCCAAAGGCAATCAATTCTGGATTTATCATCCAGAGGTGGGTATTTATTATTATTTTTTCTATCTCAAGGGAGAATAAAATAACCATGATTTTAATTTCTAAATTATTGCATCAATAAAGCAGAGAAAATAATTTTAAACGAAACTTTTTAGTTTTGTCCAGAAACTTAACAATTGAATTCACATAAACTAGTAGATTTATTCTTGGACAGCAGAAGGTGCAGGGCCATTTTTACCAATGGGCATAGTGGGCACTGGCCCAGGGCGCCAAATTCTCAGGGGCGGAAATTTTTTGCAATTTTTTCGCAATCTATGTGTATGTTTATGTAAAAAAAAAAAATATGTTTTTGTTCGACTTAAAATATTTTTCCTTCAACCCTTTTTGACCTTAATTTCCATTAATAAAGTAAATCGATATAGACATGTCGAAAATTTTTTGAATTATTGCAATTCATTAAATTTAAAAGTTTTTACAATAAAAAATTTGCACTATGTGTATATCGTCTTTTCAACTACTTTCAATATTTACTATTAACCATTGTACGGAAAAAAGGCGGAAAATTTTTGTGCCCAGAGCGCTTAAAAGGGCAAAAATGGCCCTGAGAAGGTGTTAAATTTAAAGACGACAAAACAATTTTTAAAAATATTATCTTGATTTATTTTTCAGAGTATTTTTGACTTGGCTTACAAGCATGCGAAGTTTTATTTGTTTCGGCAACAAGGGCTTTCGCTCTGGAGAATTGAGTCTATATGCAGGAGTGTGATTTTGGAATGTGAACTCGGAATCCCTGTAATGAGCAAAGGCTCAAATACTGTAAACTAATAAATAATAAAATAAAATACTTGTTTCGGCAACAACACTGTCTTCTTCAGAGCCATGAATTGTTATTGTAATTAAAAACTCGAATAGCCGCAGTGGCACCGTCACTACTGATGTTCGGTAGGTGCCACTGCGGCTATTCGAGTTTTTAATTAAAGAAAACCTCCGTCCCAGAATCTTCGAAAATTGTTATTGTAGTTCATGGCTCTGAAGAAGGCAGTGCTGTTGCCGAAACAAGTATAATTGCGCATGTTTGTAAGCCAAGCCAAAAATACTCTGGAAAATAAATCAAGATAATTTTTTGAAAAATTGTTTTGTCGTCTTTAAATTTAACACCTTCTGCTGTCCAAGAATAAATCTACTAGTTTATGTGAATTCAATTGCAGAGAAAGTAAAATTTACGTAGGCACTACGCCATTGGTATTTGGAGATATTCATCTACAGTGAGTGTTATAATATTAATCCCATCCATGTGTTTTATTTTTTTTTTTTAAATATGAAAAATTTTGAGCAACCCATTCGATATTGTATCTTCTAAAATGAAAGAGTGTGGATGCAGTCCAATAATTATATTAAGAACAACGGTATCTCGTACTAAGTGTTTAATATTATGTACATTTTTACAGTTCTGAAGATGGCTGTTGAGTTGAGCCTAAACAGTTATCTGTCAAGAACTAATAAATTATTAAAAATTTTAATAATTTTTTGATTATAAATATATACCATCCGTAAATCCTTGTCCAAGAAAGAAACTACGAGATACGGTTGTTCTTAATATTGTATTGAATTGAAATAATTGCGTTAAGGGTGAGAGTGAAACAACAGATTTGCCAGGCCAGCATCATTTTTTAGTATAATACATGTACAGTCAGCGCCACAAATGCCTGATCTCGATGCCTTGAGCATAGGCAACCAATATGCAGAGCCGTCGGATGAGTTGCGTTAAAAGTAGCTTCGCCCCTACAGTTTCATTAAAAAAGATTATTTATTTATTTTAAAAATATTTATGAATTCTAAAATATTTTTATATTATTAATAAAATAAAATTAAAACTAGCGAAGCTACTTTTAACGCAACTCATCCGACGGCTCTGCATATTGGTTGCCTAAGCTCAAGGCATCGAGATCAGGCATTTGTGGCACTGACTGTACAGAGTGCACCGTTAGAATCCGGACAAAATTGAATTTCTCAATATATTAGAATTCTGATTGTCGTTAAGGTAGACTAGATATGTCGGTGAGACCTCAGTTTGTCAAGACAAGCTTGGAATACAACAGAAGAGTGATTGTAGAAAGTCTTCGCGCTGGAAGATTATAAGATTCTTCGGGTGCATCCAACAAGTCATTTAATCCAAAATTGACTCCCTGTCGAAGGATTTGTGACCTCCTAATAATCTCTCGGCTACTACGTGTGGAGTGTCGTAGAGAGACAAACCCAACTAGTCCAAGGCACTACAGACGCTGAAGACAACATGCTCGAGGGGATTATAGAGGCGCAGGGCTTCTAAATTGAATAAGAACTCTCAAAAAGGATCCCCTAATGTAATAAACATTTTTTTACAAAACATTTATTGTCTGGATTCTACTGGATACTAAACAATGACGCCGGCTTGATGATGTCCAAAAGACATCGTAAAAGTATCTTTTGAAGTGATGCTAGGATTACGATGGGGTATAATTAAGAAGTGATAGGTGATTAGCCGAGAGGTAAAAAATTTATTCTCAGATGCAAATGGAAATTTCTTCCCGTAGTAAAATCACAACTTTGTTAAATTTATAAAATTTGTTTATTATAGTAATGAATTAATCCTAGAATTAATTTGTTTCAGACTAATTTACTTCAACATGGTTCAAGCAAGAAATGTTTGGCCATTAATGAAAGTAAATCAAAACTCCTGATGGAAGAATGTGACTCAGATAATCGACGTCAACAGTGGAATTTCCAAAATTTCGACGCCTCAAAAATGTAGCCGGCGGTTCCGCCGGTAGGCTATCCCACGCCGCCGGCCCGCTTTTTGTACGTATTTACTTTAACAATTAAATCTCTTTTCTTCTTTGAAATAAATTCACTCCTATTCTATCTGGTTGCTTGTAATCATTTGGATCTTATGCAACCTTTTTCCAATTTTGGTGATGGATTTTCCTTTGCTAGCTGGAAAATTCAATCCGCTTTTTATTAATGTGTCTGATGAATGAAGAGGAGATCTATGCCGAAATATCCCAAATAAAGTTTTTTTTTTCTCGATTGACTAAGGAGCTCAATGAGGAAAGGTGGCCAGCATAAATAAAAACAATTATATTATTTCATCGACGTTTCGGGAACGCGTTGCTCCCATCTTAAGGACCTATGACCATCAAATATTTTTTTATTAGAGTATTAGAAAAAATATACAAAATGTAGTTATAAAATCTTACGAAATAATTGACGCGCTCCCGAAACGTCGATTAAATAATATAATAGTTTTTATTTATGCTGGCTGCCCTTCCTCATTGAGCTCCTTAGTTAATCATCACCACAGCCATTTCTATTCTTCATAGAAGCTCTTTCCTCTAATATAACTAAATTTTTATTGCAGGTCTATCATGGTCTTTTTTTATTTTGTAGTAGTCTTGCCAATAAATCCTTCAATTGCAACAATTGTAGAAATTTCCTTCGAGTTGATTACCTTAACGCGACTACACACGTAACTGCAAACTTGACAAGCATGCATGTGTAATCTTTTTCTACAAGCAAACTGTAGCGTCTGTAGGAGAATTTTGTGCAAGCCGCTTGATACTCGATTGAATTTTAATCATGCACAAGCATATTTGCGCAAGCAAAACTCTCCGCCATTTTATAAACGTCTTGATATTTGATATTTATTTAATATTATGTTAATTCATTTAAAATTTCAATTTAAATATTAATATTTATTGTGTCTCTGTTGAAAGCAAGTGAGTATTTCTTGTTATATAAATAACCTTCCGAGTTTGACATTTTTAGGTTAATTTTCGGCATAAGTTGTTGCTTGCACAAGGAAATTTGTATGCATGCTTGTCAAATGTGCAGTTACGTGTGTAGCCGCCTTTAAACAAAAAAATCTGGTGTGACTGGCGCACAGCACACAACTTTCTCTTACCTTCGGTAATCGAAAGTTGTGTACTGTGCTTGTCACACCAGATTTTTTGTGTCGATATATATTTAGTTCCCGACAGTACGGAACATCTGAATTCAGATGTAAAATTTATAAGTATGGGAAAATATTTATATTTTGTTACCATGGCAACCATTTCTCCTATCTTCCCTATGAAATACAAGAGTAAAGTGGTCTTCAGAAGATTTCAATCGCAAAATGAGAATATACATTTTAAAAAGCATCTAAAAAATAATTGATTTTTGAATTTTAAAAAAAATCGTTGGAGCAAATTTTGAGAAAATCGAAAAAAACTGAAAAAGTACATCAGTAAAGTACTAGTAATCTTTGGCTGATTTTGATTAAAAGCTTATTTTTCCGGTCCCGGGGGTGTTTAAGTTAAATATAGAATTTCAACCTCGTAGCTCAATTCCTTCATGCTTAAAATTGAACACACACACACCCACCCACCCACCCACCCACCCACCCACACACACACACACACACAGACAGACCATGTCGCGAAAACCACTTTTTTGGATTCAGGGGACCTCAAAACGTGCAGATCCATCAAAATCTCGACATCGAATTTTTGACATGAATCCAATACTTTCTCTCTCTATATATATTAACATATATCTAGAGGTAAGAGAAAGTAAAAAAATTTTAAATTTTATTTTAAATAATACTCAAGATGAGAGAAATGTAAATATTGATTTGTGTTTTCCTTTTAGTTGGTTCGACGAGACTCCATATTTCGAGCCATAAATATAGCCGGATTATTCGGAAGGGACAAAAATTGAAAAAAAAAAGAAAAAAAACTCCTCTCACCCCAGCGCGCGCGCATCTTCGCTTCAGCTGTCGTCGTCGTCGTTCGTCGTAAAAGAAGAAGAAAAACACAACTGACGTGTATCATTTAAATATATAAAAAATGAACTGAAATCCCCAAGGTGATCCGACCATATCGATCATTGCATATCTAGCCTCCTCCCCCCACCCACCCCTTTTGATTCCTCCTAAAAACGTTATTTCTCATCATGGACATATCATCTATTATATATATAAAAATATCTACGAATTTTTTTTTTTTTTTTAAAGATCTTTTAGTGTGAATAACAAGGGCTTGTTTATATAAAAAAAAAAAAACCCTTCTTGGTCGAATCAAATTTATTTCCCCATATCAACATGGCGAAGAGAGAGAGACTCAACAAATTCATATCAAAAAAAAAAATTCATTTTTTTAAGATATATTTATATTTTTACAAAAGAGAAAAAAAAAATCGAATAGAAGTATTGTGTACTTAAGTCGTCAATTTGATTGAAAAAAAAAAAAAAAATGAAATGAATCATATCTCTCCATATCATTTTTTTTTTTAGTTTATTTCTATTCCATATCAATCAATTGTGGGGGTATTTGAAAAGAATAAAAATTATCAATAATAAATTGGTCGAAGAAAATAAATAGAAAGAATTCTTCTTAAGATGGAAATGGAAAATAGCAAAAGGCGAGACATCAGATTATATATTCTTCTAAGGTGGCTCCAGAGGAGGGGGGGGGATTACCCCCCTTTACCCCCCCCCCCTTGAATCCGCCCTTGGGTGGCTACCATTTCAATTATATATTTTCTAAAGAAATCTTTTTGCTAAAGGATATTTTGGGAAATACAAAAAAAAACTTGTTTGTTCTCTTCCCTCCCCCCCTCCCCCCCCCCCAGCCACTCGGAAGGCTTAGGCTCCTTATTAAAAACAATTTATTGTTAATAAATGGACCCTGTTATGCATTAGTGTGTCAAGCGCCAAAAAATTAAAAATTGAGTTAAGCACGGAATATTGTTCCAAATGCAGTATTTTTTATGAAATATGTCCTAAAAAAAATTTCTATTTAGTTACTTGCACAATTGACAAAAAAAAAAAATTATATACATGTATAATCCAATGAAAACAAAAAACTTTAATGTTAATTTTCTCAAAACTCGGTAGCTGGCGCTTGACACACCAATGCGTAACAGGGTCCAAATAAATACAGAAGAATATATAATAAGATGTTTAGATTTTAATCCCTACTCTTTTTTAGTTAATTAATTTTCTTTCCATTGTCCAGCCATAAATAAGCACATCGAAGTATTTTTAATTTTATTTATTTAATAATAATCCAAGTACCTGATAAGATTTTTCTTTTTACTAAATAAGGTTCTGTATTTGGGGTTAGAATGTTTCCGGATTGAAAATTTATAAATAATATATCATTAATAGACATATCATTAAATTTTATGAAATTTATTAATTAGAATCCCCCCAGACATGAAAACTTTTGAAGGGTCATAAACAAAATAAAACTTGCTCAAAGTTAGATAGATATCTGAGTTGAATTATCGATATAATTCTACCATAGAACTTGAAAGAGCAAAGAATACATTATTATAGGACGGAATTTAAAGGGATGTAGAATGTATATTATCATATATATAAATAGTAAATAAACAACAAAGATTCATCAAGATAAATAATTCCGATATGAACGTCGCATTGAATTAGATTGTATTAAATGGAATTTTCAAGATATTTAACTCCAAATTTGGTAAGAGTCCTTGCCAATTAAGGTCCTTTAACCCTTTTGGCATCTACTAATGATTTGTATATATCTTATCTACTACTATAAACAAGAAGGGAAGAATTCAATAATTTTCTTCGACCGAAATATCATATCAATTTTTTTCTATTTAATATCTATTATATATTTATTGATTGACATTTTTGTTCGAAATCAACCCCCCTCATTCCTCAATCTTCCTAATGATATACACTTTTACTATTTTACTAGAGAATATTATATTGCGACATCGATTTTATTTTTATTTTTTTTTTATGTTTCCAACATATCTATATTATTATATAAATAAATATATATATATATATCTATCTCACTATATCATATTATATAAATAAATAAAAACTAAGACATTCCGAAAATAAAAAAGAAAAAAAAAAAGAAATAGAAAAATAAATATATGGAATATGAATAAGCTCAAATTTGTTTAAGAAAATGGGCAATTTTGAGAAATATTTTTTATTTGTCTAAAATTAAATAACAATAAATATAAATATTAACTAATGGACTATAAAAGAAGGAATGTTACCTTTCTAAACAAAAAGATGCTAAAAAAAATGCCAAATGAAATAAAATTTGAGTTTATCTGAAGGAATGTGTTTAGAGGGTAAAAGGCGATGAACAAAGCAATTGAATTGTTGAAAAATTACAAAGAAATTCTATACAACAATGTCAATATATATATATATATTTTGTTTTATTTAACAAAGTCAATATTATTGGAAATAAAATGCGAATAGAGAGACTTTTAATTTGAAAGTGACAGCCATGAATTTTAATAGAAAACTAAAATTTTGTTGACAAACAATAAATAAATCCTCTCTTCATCAGATCTTAATTAGAGCACAATCAAACAACAAAATTTGTCTGCTTCACTTGACATGGCGAATTTATAATAGTGCTTTTAAATAAATTGAGCTGGTGAAGTCGAAAGTGTTATTAAAATATTTCCAAAAAAATCAAATCCTGTGTGTATCATAGGTATAAATAATAATAGCGGATTTTAAATCCTTTAAATTGACTATTAACATGATCTCTTAATTGAAGACGAAATAAAACAACGGCCCGAATTATTTAATTTTCCTCTGTCGACGTTTCGGGGACTAAACGCCACCCATCTTCAGGACAAAGGTGTTAAAAAATTCTTTTCTCTGCCTCCTTCAGTTGTTAGGTAAGTTAGAATGTTAGTATATTTTATACTATACTAATTCCTCTGCGTGTACATATCCTGAGAGTTAATGCTGCATTAACAACTGAAGGAGGCAGAGCTAAGAATTTTTTAACACCTTTGTCCTGAAGATGGGTGACGTTTAGTCCCCGAAACGTCGACAGAGGAAAATTAAATGATTCGAAGTCTTGTTTTTATTTCGTCTTTAATCTGTATTACGGCCTTCCTCCACATTGTCTTTGATGATCACTTAAATTATCATTATATCGAGCCATCATCTATCGCTTAGCGAAATTGAGAAAACTATGATGAATTATAACCAGCTCACGCAAGCAAGAAGGCGTCGATGATGAATTAGATCTTTTTTTATTTTTATATGGATCTTGGATAATTTAATTAATGAGTGAAATTGTAACTTTAAGCTTGAGAGGGTTTGAAATTTTAAAATTTTCGTCTTTTTGCTTAAAATGCTCAAATTATAATTCACAGATTTCCTTTAAGCGTCTAGAGATTTCTTGTCTATAGCAGGTAAAAGACTTATTTATGCAGAGGCGTCATTTTTATAAAATTTTATATTATTCTTTAAATAAAATATTTCAAAATATATCTACGAATATACAAACTGTACAATTAATTTAATTAAATAACTTTTGGCAAAATTTGAGTACCTATTTGTAAGTAAATTTTAAGAAAAAAAAAAAGGTTTGCCTCCCCCCCCCCCCCCTCCCCCAATAAAAAGTTGAAATGACGGAAAACATTATATTTGAGGAATTTAATGTATATTGTAATAGGAATTAGTTTTAGAATGTCACAAAAATACCACCCACAAATTAAGTAGCTCTGAAAGGAATCTAATGGAAAAGAATTTGGAGTAGGAGATGGTTATATTTCGAGAAGCTTTTTATTTCCACTCTATATGTGAATTATAATCTGAGATTTTACAGGAATTGGAATCTAAAAGCCAAAAAATATACTTTTTACGCCTAAAAGAAAATCTTAAAATTTCAACCCTCTCAATTGCTTAAATCTACAAAAGGGATTTAAAATGCGCTATTTGTATTTATATCTAGAAAAAGCGCAGTATTTGAGTTTTTGGAAATATTTTAATTACACAGGAATTCGCAGTGACTTTGCAGCCAAGGAGATTAAATAAAAAAATCTTTTATTTAATTTTTATTCGCCGCCTTGATGAAGGTCGTGATTGGCGACCGAAACGTCGGCGAATAAAAATTAAATAAAAGATTTTTTTATTTAATCTCCTTGGCTGCAAAGTCACTGCGAATTCCTGAGTAAATCTCCACAGCCATAAAACATCAATTTATTTTAATTACACTTTTACGTTTCGACTATAATTCATTACAATTTGTTTTATAATGTCAGAGGTCTGTTTCCAACAAAATTAATCCAATTACAGCATAAAACAAACAATTCTTTGCTAAAATAAATAGAATTATTAAAAGAAATTTGAGGGCCGGTTGCTTCAGTTCTAATTAACTAGCTATCCGTCGGATAAACTGACTTTCGAGCCATTTCATATCTAGTTAAGCTAATCATATAATTAAATAAGACCCCAGGTTGTAGTTAACAAGCTAAGACCCAAAGGCTTAACTAAGAGGTGAAATTAGAAACACAAGCTTTGTTTTTTGTCCGATGTGGCTACAAGTATTATAAAGGAGTTAAAAATTAATTAATTCCAAGACATATGCAGCCAAAATGAAGAAGACCGAAACGTCAGTCTGATAAAAGAAATAATTTTGGCCGCATATGTTTTGGAATTAATTTTTAACTTCACATCTCTCCTTATACCTCAGAAAGTTAATTATATGTGATAAAATTGTTTTTTAGGAGTTTTTTTTTTTTTGTTTACTATATCGATAAGTTTGTTAGTTGACTAGAAGTGAAGCAACCGGGCCTAAATCCCATTGTTATATAACCATCGCCCTTTCATCTCAAAACACAAAAATTTCATTTCAAATGGCGGCATCTCTTGTAAGATTTGTTTTTGTTTTTTTTGTATGACGATGCTGTACTTAAACAAGATAACATTCCAATTTTTGTTGATTATTTTCTAAGTGAATTCGGTAACTTTCTTTGTAAATATTGCTAATTGAATGTATTTATTCTGGCCAAAATTGTTTTATTTTTTTTTTTTTTTTTGTTTTTTGGGGCCAGAGAGAAAGAGACATGAAATAATTTTAGTGATTAGCGCTCATGATGAATGATGAATGATGTTTATATATTCCTGCTGGTGTGTCTTTTGTTTTTTTTTTGTGTTTGTTATTTTTATGGTGATTTTTTTGTGTAAACCAGCAACAAAAAAAAAAAAAAAAAAGAAAATTTTCCGTCGATCGCTTTCGCGGCGGATACTCAATGTGCCTTAAATTATTACCATTATATGATTAAATAAAATAAAATAATATACGAATGTATTATTATTATATAAATGTATATAAAATTTATTATTCCTATATACATCTATGTAAAATACATACATATCTATGAACGTTGAAAAATGAATGAAAAATGTAAATTTTTATCAATATCTTTAAATTTTTGTGTTCATTTTCATTTTCATAATCCATAATCCTATTCAGTAGCGGTTAGAATAAAAATATATGGTGTGATTAACAGGGGGGGGGGGGGGGAGGTGGGCAATAATACCATTTATACATATAGGGTATATCAACAGAGAAACAAAAAAATTTGGGTGGGTTCGAGGGGGCACTTGCCCCCCGTAGGGCCTTCACAGCAAAAACCACCAAGAACGGAGGAATTCTAGTAGGTGGTCTTGGAAAACCAGCATGTGGAACGTCGATAAATTATTAAGAGAAAGAGAAATCAGCGAATTAGTAATTAAGGGGGTTCAGGAGCGACGTCTAAACGTACTTTAAAAAAAACTAGACTATTATAAGGAATTTTTCAATGCGGTTTTTTTTTAATGAATTAAATTCATAAGAGATTATTGGGACATCGAGCTATAATTTTTTTAAAGACTTATTAAAAAATTATCGTAATTAATTTTTTGTTATCAAGCAAATACAAAAAAAAAACAATCTGTCCCAATAATCTTTAATTATAAAAATGAATTTATTGTTATTATTAATCACATATTAATTAAGAAATTTTTAAAATAAGCTTAAATGATTTATTTAAAATTCAACTGTCAAATTAGTTCAGCATTCTTGCAATAGATGGCAGGCTATTCTAACAGCCGATATAGTATTAGCCTACATATATTCCGCCTTAAGGGGGAATAAGAGCGTTACGCATGTTTTTCCCGATAAGAGGACGTTGTGTGTCATAAAAAGTATGCCCAAAAAATCAAGTAATTCAAAAATTTGCCAAGAGATGTCAGAATGGCAGCTAATAATATTTAATGCATTTGGTTGATTTTCATTGATCTTTTAACAATAAATACTTATAAATGTTATTATATATTATGTATCTTTTATAAAAGCATAAAAATATATAAATATGGGCCAAAAAAGGGAACTAGCCTGCCATCTATTGCAAAAATGCTGAACTAATTTGACAGATGAATTTTAAATAAATCATCTAAGCTTATTTTAAAAATTTCTTAATTAATATGTGATTAATAATAACAATAAATTCATTTTTATAATTAAAGATTATTGGGACAGATTGTTTTTTTGTATTTGCTTGATAACAAAAAAAATTATAAAAATTTCCAATAAAGATTTTCATTTTCTTTTTTTAAAAACAATGAAATAATCACAATTAGAAAACACATGGGTGGGACTTAATATTGACCTTCACTATACATCGTGCGTACTGCGACCCAAAATGCAGGTATTGAATATTTATGAGTTAAAATAAAAGAATGGGGGAAGGAAGGCATTGATATCTTAAGTAATTGAATATACTTAGAGCCTTGGATCCTCCTTTAAAGCGCCCCAGGCTTTTTTATTTTTTAAGCTTAAATAAAAACATTTTTTTTTTTAAGTTTTTTTCATTATATTTTATGTCTACACACGGATTCAAGGCAATTAATTGATTTGTCATTATTTTTATAGGCATCGCCAGAACTAATTTTGTTATTTCGGGTTTGGCCATGATTTAATTGAATAGTTTGAATATCATTATCATATATATATCTATATCAATCTAAAGAATGAAATAACTTAAAGGTTTGCTTCTCGAAAAACCGTTAGTAGACGATTCAGAAGATGGTTATTCTAAGCGGCAAGAGATGGCGTTAGTTCTGCCCATAGGAAAACAAACAAGCATTTTATTCCATTTTATTTGAAAGGTTCCAGCTAATTTATTAAAGGCAAAAAATTAATTATTCTTTAACACAATGATTATTAATTTAATTATCTATAAGATATAGAGCGAATTTTTTAAAAATATCTTTTATTTATTGTGATTAATCAAAAAAAGGGCTTCTATAAGGTGTAGATACGAGGGTTGTTTTTTTTTTTTCAACCTCCGATAGTCTATAAAGTAGAGTTTAATAGGAAAGAGGATGCAACCAAATAATTGAGCCTCTATTCAGTAATAAACACTCTTTATTAGGACGTTTCGACTGGGATCAACCCTGCCATCTTCAGCCTTCAAAGCAAGGGGGGGGGGGGGTAAAGGGGGTAATTTACCCCCTCCTAGATTTGAAAAAAAATTTATTTATGTAAAATTTTAAAAATTAATATTTAAAAATTTGTATTTATATTCTGGCAAACAAGTACAAAATGCGCCTTTAAATTACCGAAATTAAGAAAAAAATTGTGTGCTGTGCGACCAGTCACACCAGATTACCCCCCCCCCGAGAAACACCTCTGGATCCGCCCTTGCTTCAAAGCTAGAAAATTATAATACATTCATTTTTCTAATTTTTTCATATTAACATCGATATTATAATAATAAATATATTTACAGCATATTTAGATTTTATATATATAAATAGAGTTGTCATTAGTTAATAATATAAGTTCAGTGGCGTAGCTAGGGGGGAGCAAGGGGAGTCATCATGCCTCGGGCGCTACTCACAAATTGGCGCAAAATGGTCCTTAAAACATAAAATTGCTGGATAATTTTATTATAATTGATTTCTGGAAAATATATTTTAAATTTGGTACCAGTGTAATATAATAATTTTGTATATTTTACATACAAAATATGGTTTTTGAATGGGGGGGGCGCTAAAAAGGAATTGTGCCCCGGGCGCGAGTTAAGCTCGCTACGCCACTGTATAAGTTGTTTGCATTTTTTGTCCAATGAATGTAATATTTCTTTAAATACCATGAAGGTCAAGCTTATTAATATTATAAAATTTCAACATCTGATTTATTTAAATAAATAAATTTAAATATGTTGTAAGTATATTTATTATTATAATATCGATGTTAATATGAAAAATTTATTATTATAATATCGATGTTAATATGAAAAAATTAGAAAAATGAATGTATTATAATTTTCTAGCTTTGAAACCTGAAGATGGCATAGTTGATCCCAGCCGAAACGTCCCAATAAAGAGTGTTTATTACTGAATAGAGGCTCAATTATTTGGCTGCATCCTCTTTCCTATTCAACATATCAGCTACATCCACGTTCCATTATTTAGTAATTATAGAATACAGGGAAGATAATTAGCCTACTTATTATTATAGGTCCCAAAAATATTGACTAATAACCACCAAACCCGCCAAATATCTACAGTTTTGGCATTTCTTAACAGTTACAATACTGATGTAGAAGATTTTTTAAAAACTATTATGATGAGTTCAAAATGACACCCCCCGAAATGAAAGCTTGGGGAGGCAGCGCTTTCAAAGTGACGAGGAGCTCAAAGACACCATCGCAACTCACTTCAAAACGATGGCGGCACCATTTTATGGAGAGCAGAGGCGCATATAAGTTTTGAGGTCCCCTGAATCAGTCAGGGTCGTTCCTGGCTAAGTTGTCGCCTCCGTGCCTGGTCATTTTTGGCGCCTCTCATCCAACCACTCGTGGTTCCTTTAGAAATTATGTAATAAAAAATCTGGTGTGATTGTCGCACAGGTAATTGAAAGTTGTGTTCTGTGCTTGTCATACCAGATTCATATAAATTTTATAAGAATTTTAAGGTAATAAAGCGAATGCCTGAGCTTATAACATGTACAAAATTTTTATTTTTTTATCGGGCTGCTTTATAATTTCATCTTTTTACAATTCTGTTTGAAGTATTTCGTTGTTGTTTGAAAGGATTAGCCGAGTCCTTAGATAAGACAACGTTAATAGGAGGCACCACGTAGAGGTTCCTTCCAAGCCCCCAAAAAATGATCTTCATCTTCTTTTAAAGCCCTTCGATCCAGTGAGTAAATGGCCTTACTCTGGCAGCTTGTGGTCATTTAAAAAAATGCATTTTTCACTGTATCTTGAAAGTGGTAGAAAATAAAAAGAAACAAATTCTAGGAAATTCTTCGATCTACCAGTATTTTAATATTAGAAATTGATGTCCAAATGATTTATAGAAAAAAGTTTCTTGAATCTTCTTCTTCTTTTCTTAGCCTTGTTCCCACATGCGGGGTCGGCGGAATGGGTTTTTTGCGACCGGAAGGAAAAGAACAGTCCGTCGCATGGTCTGACGCCTGTTGAAAATATAGAAGGAAGGAACAGTCATGTAAAGAACAGAAGGATTGCCAGTCCCCAGCTCAGGGAGCTCGTGGTCGCCATCCACGTACCCACAAGATGTGGGCCCCTGAGCATAAAAGAAGTTTCTTGAATGAGGTGGCGAGTAGCTGCAGATTAAGGAACTGGGATTAAAGGATGTTGGCTCGTTAGTGTTCCAGAAGTCTCCTCATCGGGATTGAAAGGTGCGAGATAATCTCACCCTCCAGTAACAGACACAAATGAGTCAATTTCCGATTCTTGGATGTTGGCATTTTTACGTGGATGAATTTTCTTTTCTTCTAAGTAATTCAACTTGAGTAGCTTCAATTCTCGACTTGTTTCAATTTTATCACAGGAAATAATTTGCAAAATCTACCAGGTGAGTGGCAAATATAATAGAATTCTTTTCTGGACGGTTTTTTGCTTGATGGTCGAAATTGTCGATTTTTCTGAGATTTCATTCATGATTTTCCATATTTAGAGAAGATCATCTACAAGTTATCTGAAAAATATTTTTATTCTAACTAATAATATTCAATCGAAATTATTTAAATGTATAATTTATTAATATTAAAAAAATTACCTTTCAGCAATCACTCCTCTAATAATATTTTGACTTCATTGGTTAAA
>JAKCPI010020642.1:0-15312 GCA_023213315.1 Euborellia annulipes
GCTGTAAATAAGGGAGGGCAAATCCTATTTTTTTGTCTAGAAATTAAACAATCATTGGGTTTTTTGGGAATTGAATTTTACTTGATTGAGGTTTCCCCATTCCTCCAAGAGACCAAGATCATCATTTATCGACGACACAGCCCCCAGACGACCAGTGGATGAGGTTTCACCAGTCCTGACTGAGTGCAGGGTACTGTCATCAGCAAAGCAATGAATTGGGTTGGAGGTTACTCCCATGAGATCGTTAATGTACATAAGGAATAGGGGTGGGAGAGAGGACAGAACCCTGGGGAACACCTGCGTTGATTGAATGCGGAATAGAAGACACACCGTCGACTACAACCGAGATCTTTCGCTCCGTTAGAAAGCTCTTGATCCACTGGCACAGCTCAGAGGATAGGCCAAAAGATGGAAGTTTAGCATAAAGATTTTTATGCCATACCTGATCGAAAGCCTTCGAAATGTCAAGAGCAACTGCAATAGTTTCCCCTTTCATTTCCATGGCTTTGTTCCAGAGGTGTGTGACAAAGCTCAAAATATCCCCAGTCGAACGAGCATGCCTGAAACCATATTGCCTATCATTCATCATTCCGCAATGTTCCAGATGATTTAAAATTTGAATGTTGAGGGCTTTTTCCATAATTTTGGATAGTATGGAGGTTATTGCGATTGGGCGATAGTTGCTGGGAAGAGAGGAGTCACCTTTTTTGGGAATGGGTTGAATATTCGCCAATTTCCAAGAGTCGGGAAAATTTCCCGAGGAAAATGAGAGGTTGAACAACCTGGATAATATTGGGACCAATTCAGGGGAACATTTTTTAATGACGATGGGGGGAATACCGTCAGGGCCTGGGGATTTGTCGATTACTAGCTCCTTAATAACCTTTTTAATTAGTTTATCCCTAAAATGAATTTTATTCATTGAAATTTTATTGGAATGCTGGGTCGGAGGATCGCGACTATTGGCTTTATCGTCAATAGTAGAATTGGATGCGAAGAGAGAAGCAAAGATTTGGGCTTTTTCAAATGGGGTAGTGGCAATTTTACCATCAGGCAAATTAAGAGGTGGAAATGAAGATGAGGAAAAGTTACGGCCTACTGCCTTGGCCAAAGACCAGAAGCGTCGACTACCATTTGGGCAGGATGCCAATTGGTCGCATTTCCTCTGCTCGAAGGTCCTTTTAGCCTCGTTGATGGTCTTCTGACATTGGGCTCTGGCCTTACGAAATCTATCCCACTCCAACGGATCATGAGACAGTTTCCAGTTCTCATATGCTTGATTTTTGGCGCTAGTGGCTTTCACACATTGGACATTAAACCATGGTTTGGATTTTTTCCCTTTTGATATATTTTAAAGGGTACGTACATTTCCATACCCATGATTATGGCTTCTGTGATAGAGTCAGCCGCCTGAGAAGCATTGGTTCCGTTGAAGCAGTAGTCATTCCATGGAAAAGACGAATAGAAGATTCTTAGGTCATCCCATTGGGCTGAGTGGAATTGCCAAATTTTCCGAGGAGGGATGCGTTTGAGATGGTTAGTGGGAGATGTCTTGAATACTACCGTGACAAGGGAGTGGTCGGAAGTGCCAAGAGGGGGGGCTACTGAAGGGAAGTAAGAGTGTGGGTTGGAGGTAATAAATAGGTCTAGAAGATGGGGGGCATGTGTTGGATTGTCTGGAACACGTGTGGGTTCACCAATGATTTGGGTGAGGTCGCAAGAATCGCAAAATTCTTGGCTGCCCTCCCTGCAGCATCGGTGGTGCCCGAGTATTTCAGCCAATCTTTGTGGTGAACGTTAAAATCTCCTAGGAAGGAGATTTCATTTGACGGGAATTTGGTTTGGATAGTATTGACACATTCTGTGAGATGGTCGAAAAAGTAAGTATGGTTGCTAGCGTTGGGGGAACGATAGATACAGCATAGGAAATGATTCGATGATTTGGCTGAGATTTTGAGCCATAGTATATCGAAATCGTTAGACTCGAGTTCATGTATTCTCCTACAGGAAACATCTGATCTTACATAGGCGCAGATGCCTCCCTTAAAGCGAAACTTATCAAGGATATGGTAGTTAGGGTAATTAAGGTGAGGGGCTCCTGAGTTGGTTGTTGAAATCTGGGTTTCTCCAAGAACAAGAATTTGGGGGATTGACTCGTTCGAGATGGTGGTGGACGGCATTAAGGTTTGAGTTCAGTCCTCGAATATTGGTGAACTGAATTGTGAAATCCTTGTTTGGAAATTTAAGAGGATTTTTCCTCATAGAACCCGCGGGAGTAGCCTCCACCCGGAGATCCGAACGGGAGGCTAGTTTAACTCCGGAATATTTTACTCTCGCTGATTCCATGAGGATATTGTTAATTTGGTTTTTTTTTTTTTATGGAAGTAAGGGAAAAGTTGCTGGATTGGCTGGATGGATTTTGGGTTAAGGGAGAAGGAAAGGCGGAGGAGAATGAAGAGAAGAGAAGAAGAGAAAGAAGAGAGCCGGAATTCCTGGCCAGAGCCTGTATCTACGCTATGACTAGCATAGACACCAGAAACATGGATCAAAGGCATTAGTAACCAGATAACCATTCTTAAAGTGCCCATTAGCCAAGTGGTGGTGTCTCATCCGGGCGATTTGCATCTACCACCTAGAGCTCGCGTGGGAAGGGTCGCTCCTCACCCTTAAGCCGAAAATTCCAGCCATCAAGCAGGGATTTACAGCCCGCTACCCCGTAATAATATGTAATGTAATAATAAATAAAGTTTTGTTTTTTGTTGGCTGCCTACATCCACCTGCTCTTGTTAATTATCACTAAGCCATTTCTTCTTTTCAATATTTGTTTTATTTTCCTTCTGATTCTACTTCTTTAATGTGAAATTTTATAATGGGGACTCTTTATTACAAAGCCAAGTCACTTAACCAGCTACTTGCCCATGGATGAAGAAATAAGTCCTGAGACCATTTTTAAATAGGAAGGGTTGGTTCTTTTTTACTTTCCACTCTAATATAAACTAAAACTACTGGAGTTATTGTTTAATCACAAAGGAATTTTTACTTTCTCTTACCTATGTATATATGTAATATATATATAGAGAGAAAGTATTGGATTCATGTCAAAAATTCGATGTCGAGATTTTGATGGATCTTCACGTTTTTGAGGTCCCCTGAATCTAAAAAAGTGGTTTCGCGACATGGTCTGTCTGTGTGTGTGTGTGTGTGTGTGTCTGTGTGTGTGTCTGTGTGTGTGTGTGTCTGTGAACAAAATATCTCAAGAACGAAAAGAGCTAGGAAGTTGAAATTTTATATTTAAGTTAGGCACCCACATGGGACCTGACACGAAGCTTTTGACCAAAATCGACCAAAGAGTACTAGTACTTTACTGATGCACTTTTTCAGTTTTTTTCGATTTTCTCAAAATTCGCTCCAACGATTTTTTTTTTAATTCAAAAATCAATTATTTTTTAGATTCTCTATAAAATGTATATTCTCATTTTGTGATTGAAATCTTCTGAAGACCACTTTACTCTTGTACTCCATAGAAAAGATAGGAGAAATGGTTGCCATGGTATCAAAATATAAATATTTTCCCATACTTATAAATTTTACATCTTGAATTCAATTGTACCCTACTGTCGGAAACTAAATACATGTCGACTCAAAAAATCTGGTGTGACAAGCACAGTACACAACTTTCGATTACCGAAGGTAAGAGAAAGTTGTGTGCTGTGCGCCAGTCACACCAGATTTTTAAATTTAATTTTTTTTTTTTTTTTTTATTTAATTTTTTTTTATTTAAAACTTATCAAAAAAGTACATAAAAGTCTCAAAGGCTTTTATTATTTTAATGATAATAAAACAAAATCGAATCGTTACGTCGTTTTAGTCTTTACTTGTTGCAAGCTTAAAAAAAAATAGATTTATCAGTCTTTTTAATGTCTCACTTAATAAAGAACAAAAAGGGCCGAAAAAAGGACTTATCTTTTCCACAAAATATACTTTTACTGGAGGCTATATTTTAGCAAATAGCAAGAACATAAATTCACATTTGTCGTAATAAATTGCTCTTAAATTTCACTATAAATATATTGTACTTTCGTGTCCTTTATAAATAAAATTATATTGACAATTTTGTCAATTTTTAGTTAAATAAGAATATACTAACTTCTCAACGTTAGATAAACCAAAATATTCCCTCGGTTCAAATATTTTGAACAGGGGCGTATATAGAAATTTTTTGGGGGGGGGGGGCCCGAACTCGAAAATTTTTCTGCGGAAATTTTTTTTTAAGAAACTAAATTTTTTTTTCACACGAAATTTTTTGCGGAACATTTTTTCTTTTGCGGAACCAAAGTTTTCCATCCTGCGGAAAAATTTGTTGCGCTGATGTCTGTATATCCTCATATATGTATATGTTTTTGGGAAATTTCGGGGGGGGGGCCCTCCGGCCCCCCCTATATACGCCCCTGATTTTGAGAATTTTAAATTAAAGAAATTTTTTCTTTCTTTCTTCCTTCAGTTAAAGAGGCTCGGGAGTGAAGGTGTTACGCATGTTTTTCCCGCTAAGATGGCGTTGTGTGTCATGAAAAGTATGCCCAAAAAATCAAGTAATTCAAAAATTTGCCAAGAGATGTCAGAATGGTAGCTAATAATATTTTTATGCATTTGGTTGATTTTCATTGATCTTTTAACAATAAATACTTTATAAATGTTATTATATATATAATATTATGTATCTTTTATAAAAGCATAAAATATATAAATATAGGCCAGATATAGGCTAATACTATATCGGCTGTTAGACTAGCCTGCCATCTATTGCAAGAATGCTGAACTAATTTGACATTTTATTTTTAAATAAATCATTTAAGCTTATTTTAAAAATTTCTTAATTAATATGTGATTAATAATAACAATAAATTCATTTTTAAATTTAAAAAAAAGTTAAAGATTATTGGGACAGATTGTTTTTTTGTATTTGCTTGATGACAAAAAAATTAATTATGATAATTTTTTAAAAAGTCATTAAAAAAATTATAGCTCGATGTCCCAATAATCTCTTATGAATTTAAATTATTTAAAAAAAAAAACCGTATTGAAAAATTCCTTATAAAAGTCTAGTTTTTTTTTTAAGTACGTTTAGACGTCGCTCCTGAAACCCCTTAATAAAAGAAAGATTTTTTAATTTTTTTAGGAGCAAAGATTTCATCTCGTATAGTTGCCATTTTATTTATTTATTTATTCATTAATTTCCACTCTTTGTAAACAGCATATATTATTTCCTTAAGTGCATACCCCTTGACTATTGGGGTGGCTGTTTTTTTCTCTCCCTTTGTCTATGGGACAAATGTAATCTCTTTTATATTAAATTCTTTCAAGTTGTTTTGTTCTTTAAATAAAAGTCTTTTTTTCCCTCTTAATAAATGGAGAACTCTTAAGAAAAGGATGTCTCAAAGACAAGAGTTTTATTTGTTCAAGCAACAAATTGTGTTAAAAAGTTAACACAAGAAGTCTCTAGCAAACTAAATATTTTTACAACTAATAAAAAACAATTTTAACTGTTTTTTCGAAGTTCATATTTTGGATTTATTTATTTTTTTCTATATAATACAATAAAAATAAATAATCAAGTCTTGAGGGGGTTCAGGAGCGACGTCTAAACGTACTTTAAAAAAAACTAGACTATTATAAGAAATTTTTCAATCCGTTTTTTTTAAATGAATTAAATTAATAAGAGATTATTGGGACATCGAGCTATAATTTTTTTAATGACTTATTAAAAAACTATCGTAATTAATTTTTTTGTTATCAAGCAAATATAAAAAAAAAAACAATTTGTCCCAATAATCTTTAATTTTTTTTTTAAATTTAAAAATGAATTTATTGTTATTATTAATCACATATTAATTAAGAAATTTTTAAAATAAGCTTAGATGATTTATTTAAAAACCAACTGTCAAATTAGTTCAGCATTCTTGCAATAGATGGCAGGCTAGTCTAACAGACGGTCGCTAGATGGCCTATATCTGGCCTATATTTATATATTTTTATCCTTTTATAAAAGATACATAATATATAATAACATTTATAAAGTATTTATTGTTAAAAGATCAATGAAAATCAACCAAATACATTAAATATTATTAGCTACCATGCTGACATCTCTTGACTGTTGATTGTTGAATTTCTTGATTTTTTGGGAATACTTTTTATGACACACTACGCCATCTAAGCGGGAAAAAGATGCGTAACCACTTCGCTCCCGAGCCCCCCTAAGTTTGCAAATTGAAAAATATCAATGGATTTGCAAATAAAAATAAAAAAAAATCGAATGGCATAGAACTATCATCATACTATATAATAAAGCGCTAAAAACCGTGTCCGATGTGTGAAACAACCAATCAGGCCTCAGGGATAGCGCCATGGTAACAAAATATAAATATTTACCCATGTTTACGATTTTTTTATTTATTTACATTTTGAATTCTAAAATATCGGCGTAAATTTTTTTGTCTGTGTACCGGGAGAGTCCCGGAAAGGATATGATTCACAAAAAATCTTAAGTTCATGAATAATTAACCGCTAAAATAATCTCAACATATAAAAATGAAAAGGGAAAACGTATGTACCGGTATGTATATAAGTAGGCGAGCAAGGGGGTCCAGGGGGCGCAGCCGAAGGCGGGGCTTGCGTCTAGTGCATAAATAATATCTTTAAAAAAGGTAATATCAATATTTATTAAAAAAATTCTTTATTAAAAATAGAAGTTGACACCTTCCAAAAGTCATTTTGCTTTTATGGACACTCACCTAAAGAATTTATGAACGTTGAAAACTCGTAATAATTATTGATAGCTTCACAGGTGCAAAACCAAAATGACATAGACATGACTAGGGAATAGGAGAATAACCTTTTGTAATTATTACATTTTTATTATGAGCACATAAACATGAGATGAAAAATGGAAAAAATATTTCGAAAAAAAAAATATGGGAAATGACTTCCTAGAGACTTTCTCGTATATTCTTTTGGAATTACGTCTGGGTGTGTGTGTGTGAGTGTGTGTGAACACGATTGCTTAAAAACCAAAGCAGCTAGATCGATGAAATTTTGTATATGCTCCTTACACTAAAATTGTAGATTTCTATCAACTTTTGGAGTAAATACGTCACTTGGAAGTAGTGCTTTACCTAATAAGTTTTTTCAGAAATTTCGAAATTTTCAATTTCTTTGTTATATTGTGATAAAATACTCAATTTTACAAAGTTTTTATTCTTTGATATTTTTCCGAAAACTGAAAGTTTTTGAAATAATTACAAAAGAGAACGACATTTTTCGTAAATTTTGAAAGAAAAATCAAAACAAAATCATACAGGTGTCATTAAAAAACATGTAAATATAAACAAATGAATATGATTTTGTTTTGATTTTTCTTTTAAAATTTACGAAAAATGTCGTTTTTTTCTGTGATTATTTCAAAAACTATTCGGTTTTCGGAAAAATGCCAAAGAATAAAAACTTTTTAAAATTGAGTATTTTGTCATAATATAACAAAGAAATTGAAAATTTCAAAATTTCTAAAAAAAACTAATTAGGTAAAGTACTACTTCCAAGTGACGTATTTACTCCAAAAGTTGATAGAAATCTACAATATTAGTGTAAGAAGCATATACCAAATTTCATCGATCTAGCTGCTTTGGTTTTTAAGCAATCGTGTTTAACACACACACACCCAGACGTAATTCCAAAAGAATATACGAGAAAGTCTCGGCGAAGTCATTTCCCATATTTTTTTACCGGCTTCATAAGTTTTTTTGTTTTGCGATTCCCCCTCTCCCACTGATATTTTCTAACAAGAAATTCCCCACTTTTATTCAATATCTCTTTTTTCATACTCGCATGTCAATTAAAATAGTTGGTCCACCTCTAATACTGTAATTGTCATTGGCTGTATTCTGGTCATCAGACGTGCAGCCAGTTAAATAGGATTGATGTAATCGAACCATTAAAGCAATTACATTCCAATGAATTAGTAATCACATCCTACATTATTCAAACAGAAAACTTAATAATCATCATACAATGGAGAATAGAGAGAGAGAGACAGGGAGGGGGGAGAGCGCTTTTCATTTCAGTTTCAAATATTTGATAAAGATTGTCAAAAACATCATAAATCCAATCGAATTTTTTTTTTTTTAGTTTATGAAAAAAGTATCTTTTTTTTAAATATTTGTTCAAGTTAAGCTCTTTGATTTAGTTTCCATTGGTCCATTATCTCTTTTATGTATTTTATCCCGGGATAATTACTATTGCTAACCATAAGCTTGACCCAGGGATCGCTCACCCGTGTTATTAAATTTATGATTGCATTTACTTTCTCTATTTACAGATATACGTATTTTGTAGCATTTAGAGTAAGATCCCTCTGGGATATTTCTTTGGTTTTTCCGCGTCTGGTTATGTGGTCCTCCGTGCTCCACCTTATTTTTTTTAAGACTCATAAATCGACCTTTCGTATAGTTCAGCCACTGGCCCTTAAAAATACACTGGATTGGCCTAGGATAATAACGAAAACTAAAAAAATCAGGTGTGATGGTAGCTTCTCTTATTTTCGGTAATCGAAAGTTGTGTTCTGTGCTTGTCACACCAGATTTGTCGACATATATTTAGTTCCCACTATGTATTAAAATTCCAGGACACACACTTTTTTCTCATTCACACTCACACACACACTCACACAGTCTTTTCGGCAACTTAGGCCATTTAAGACTTTGACGATAACCGTTAATTGTTAATATATCTATTGGGGGTTCAGGCATTTCTATTTAAGCCATTTGGTATCCAAATGGCTTTTTTTTTTTTTTTTTAAACATTCACCCTTTTTTCTCATTCGGACTCACACTCACACACACATTCACACAGTCTTTTCGGCATCTTAGGCCATTTAAGACATTTAGACGATAACCGTTGTAGAGATATATTATCTATTGTGGGGTTGAGGCATTTCTATTTAAGCCATCTGGTATCCAGATGGCTTAAATAAAATCATCGGACTGCCTGGGTCCGAACCCGCGACGTTTGGTATAGGAGGTAGGCACGCTACCTACTACGCCACACCTGGGGGCTCCAAATGGCTTGAAGAATATCATCGGACTGCCTGGGGTCCGAACCCGCGATTGGTATACGAGGTTAGCACGCTAACCTCTACACCAAGCCCCGAGGGCCATTCCAGATGTAATGGGGGAAATTTATAAACATGGGAAAATATTTATATTTTGTTACCATGGTAACGATTTCTCCTCTTTCCTATGAAGTACAAGAGTAAATTAGTTTTCATAAGATTTCAATGACTAAATGAGAATATATCGTACATTTTAAAGAGCATCTAAAAAATAATTGATTTTTGAATTTTAATCAAAATCTTTGGAGCGAATTTTGAGAAAATAGAAAAAAATTGAAAAAATGAGTTAGTAAAGTACTACTACTTTTTGGCCGATTTTGTTCAAAAGCTACGTGTTACGGCCCAGGGAAGTACTCAACTTAAATATAAAATTTCAACCTTCTAGCTCATTTCGTTCTTGAGATATTTTGTTCACAGACAGACGGACAGACACACGCACACGGACAGACAGACCATGTCGCGAAAACCACTTTTTTGGATTCAGGGGACCTCAAAACGTGTATATCCATCAAAATCTCGACATCGAATTTTTGACATGAATCCAATACCCTACTTTCTCTCTATAAATATACAGTATATTACATATATAGGTAAGAGAAAGTATAAATTCATAGATAGAGATATAAAAAAATTTGATCTAAATAAAATTTCGACAAATTTCCTAGACTGTTGACAAACTAATTAATTATGTTATTTAAAAATTTTATTCCAATATGAACTCGGTGCAGACTTTGTGAATGCTTAAGTGAGTCAAAGGTACGTAAAGGAAGGAGATGGCGAATCTAAATGGGAATTGGCAAACAGGAGAGAAGAGAAGAGAGAGAGAGAGAGAGAGAGAGAGAGAGAGAGAGAGAGAGAGGTTCGCTCGTTGCCATCACAAATGCGTAATCGAGGCAGTTGCAATTCGGAATACGAAACAGGAAAAGTTGCCAACTAGGGACAAACTGCTTGCCAGGCCCCAACTGATCCTTTGCTTTGCAAACGTGCTTCTCTCAAATTATTATTTATTCTTTTTTATTTATTAAAATTAATTACGTAATTTAGATGACGCTAGTTGAACAGATTATTTTAAGTGATTTCAGTTAAACTTACTAATATTTAGCCTATATAATATATTAATATAATAGATATAACCAAAATAATTTTCTCTGTTTTAAACTTTCCTGGCATTCGACCAGGCTCCCTATTTTTCTCATTCTAACTTGTCCATTAACATTTTCAGCAAGTAATAAATAGGGTTGTTTTAGGGCCTACTAGTCGATTTTTAAAACATTTTTTTATGTCGAAACTAGACTATATAGGGGAAGAATGCCATTAATGTACCACTTTATTTTAAACTCATTTTGGTTGCAGAGGCCATTTGACTTATATAGGCCTAAATATTTATTATTTGCACCGTTTATTTTGAAAGTGGTGTAAGTCCATTTTTTTTTTTTTTTTTAACGAGATATCACATAATTTATGCTTAAATTTTCTATGTATAACTAGCTAGTGGTAATTTTTTTTAAAAATTCCCATGTTTTGTACAATTGAAAATTGGTCGCTAGATAGATTTTTTAATAACAGATATGTTAACCTTTCATTTTTTCGAAACAATAGAAAATGGACTTACATCGAAATAACCGTTGGTGGTACAATTATGGCGCTAGTCCAAATTAAGCGCTCACTTCGCCTAGTTTTCTTTTTTGTTTAATTTTGTGATCATAATTTTGGATTTTCCAACTCTCATTTTTTATAAGCATCTCTATTTTTAATTGATTTAGGCTTTCACTACTATTAGGAATAAAAGACTTTCATTCATTCATTTCAAAAATTTAACTGTAAAACAAATAAAAGTAGTATTGTTGTAGTATGTAGTATTATTTGATTTATTCGATTTAATCACTACGCATATTGACAGTGATTTTTTAAATTTCCTTTTTTTTCTCCTCCTTTTTTGCCGCCCCGTGCAAGTGCACGTTCTGTACATCCCGCAAGGAACGAGCCTGCTTTTTAGTAACATTTTTTTGTATTATTATAAAAAAATAAATCACGATTATTGGCAAAATATCTTTTATTTTGATCTCTTAAATGACAAGTTTAATAACTTTTAATTAATTTGATTATAAATTTAACAAAATTGCCTCTTAAGTTGAACGGATGTTCAAATTGATTAATAAAGATTTCATATTTTCATTCTAAAGTTAATCTAAATAGAGATTTTATTTTCCATTTGACATTCAGATTAAAAAATTTATAATTATTCTTTTATTTTGGGGTGGGTTTATACCACCTGGGCTGCATGGGGACTCGCATTTCAAAAGGAGACGATCATAAAATAGCCTACGTAATCACCCTTAACGTTTTTATTTGCTTCGGGAATTTCCATCTCTCTTAAAATTAATTAATAGAATGAAATTAGTAAGGTGAAGCAATCAAAGAGGGAAAATTTTAAAAAAATGAGTCCACCATCGTTTGAAAAAGTATTTCATCAAGATTTATGGACAAAATTAACGTCAAAAGACAACTAATCACCTGTTAATTAATTGAATTATTTTTATTAGAAAAAGGGAAATAAAAAAAGTTTTAATATATAAGTACTAATAAAAACTTTGAAAGCCCTTATATTAAGCTATTCATCCCCGAGATGACTCGGCTTGTAAAGTTCGAGAAATTAACAAGGTCCTCTAAAGTCACAAACATCCGATCGAGTAATCTTCTAGGACATCCTGCGATTTAACGGACGACGCGTGCCATAGTCCCTGCCAATTTATGGGCATCGTCAATCCAGAGTTAGCCAGTTCTCTTACTCGGTATATATATTTCTTTCTAAAAGTTGAAAATGTCTTTGAAAGAAGCCTTAATGACAAACAAACAGACCAAGAAAGAAGGAGAGAAATAAAAGAGCCTTGTTACTTTCTTTTACCCTATATATATATTATGAAATTTATGTTGAGAGAGAAAGTATTGCGATTATGTCAAAAATTGGATGTCGAGATTTTGATGAATTTACATTACATATTTTGAGGTCCCCTTAGTTCACAAATTCGTCTCTGTGTGTGTGTCTGTGGGTAACGATTTTTAGCATTAAGGAATTGAGGTACCGGAATGAAATTTTTATATTTAGGTTAGGTACCCTCCCGGACACTCAAAATAAGTGTTTAAAATTCAAAAATCAATTATTTTTTACATGCTCTTTAAAATGTATATTGCGGGAGGTGGCTAGTGAGAAGACATTGGCTTGACCGGAGTCGGGTTCGCTTCCCGTCCCAAGGAGAAAAATTTATTTCATTTGATTTGACTACAAATCATTTGAAATAAATAGGGGTCGGGTCTAAATGGCCAAGATGCCAAAAGATCTTAAAAAAAAATGTATATTCTCATTTTGCCCTAAAAGTGTGGTGAAGTACACTTTACTCTTGTACTTCATAGGAAAGATAGGAGGAATGGTTGCCATGGTAACAAAATATAAATATTGTTCTTTCAAGTTAAAAATTCATAGCGGCTCTCGGGCTCGGTGTAGTTGGTAGCGTGCCTACCTTCTATACCGAACGTCGCGGGTTCCGATGATTTTATTTAAGCCATTTGGATACCAAATTGCTTAAATAGAAATGCCTGGCTCCCCAATAGATATTATAAATGATCGTCAGTCTTAAATGGCCTGAGTTGCCGAAAAGACTTTGTGAGTGTGAGTGTGAATGAGAAAAGTATGAGATTAAAAAAAAATCCATAGCCTATAAATTAACTATTTTTTAGATGCTCTTTAAGAAGTAACAACGAAATTTTTCGTGAAAATTGTTTGAAGTGCACTTTATTTGATGACTTCCATAGGCTCAATGTTAATTCTCTATAGGGATGTTAATAGGTATGTTAATTTCGATTCAAAAGGGGGTCCCCTTTGGAACTTTTTACGCATTTAAATTTTTTTTTTCCAATTCTTATGAAATTTTGTATTTATTTAGGATTCTATATTGTGTATAAAATGTCCAAATATGAGATTAAAATTTTGAAAAATAACCATAGTTTATTTGAAGCAGTCAACATTTAAAATGCAAGTTTGAAACTAAGGTGCTAGCGGAAACTAAATATATCTCGACACAAAAAATCTGGTGTGACCAGCACCGTGTGCAACGTTCTCTACCGAAGGGTAAGAGAAAGTTGTGTGCTGTGCGCCAGTCACACCAGATTTTTTTTTTCAAAACGTTGAAAGGGAAAAAAATTTTTTTTTCACAAACTCCTCGTCTTTATAAATCTATCTTAATTTGTTATCTGATACATTTTATAATCTGTATAAATTTATACGCCTGCTTTAATAGGTATTCGCTATAAGAATTTTATTGAAATAGGGAATGAAATAATAATCATTGATTACGTCACCATCCCCACCTAGAATCTAATATACTTTTCTATGCGTTCTAATTCTTGTTGTAACTTGCCCACAGGTCAGGGTACCCGGAGCTCACCTGCCTCTCGCCAGTCTAGGCGGAGATGCCGAATCAACAAGGAGCTCATCTCCACGTCAGCTGGCTTCAGGTCCTGATCCTCTTATTTGGTGAGTAAGTTGTTATTAATTTATAATTTAATTGGGTATAGGAGACCAGCGCTACCCAATATCCAGTTTCAAATACCCCGGCGACAAAATCACTGTTCCCCTGTGTAATTCACGGTTATTTGCATAAGTTATATAAATCCGAATTAATTATAAATTCGTAAAAATACTTAAATGATTAGGACGAGATTTTTGGAGTTTAGGCTTTCGCAGTTGTTGTCATTAGTAAAAGAATTAGATTTTCGGTTTAACTGTGGTTTATTTGTAAAAATTACAACGTTTCGGCCACTCATTCTGTGGCCTTCTTCAGTTACAATTCAGTTAAGATTATAAAGGTTGTTACATCTGTAACAATCTAAATTGAATATCACAGATGTACTTGAAGAAGGCCGCAGAATGAGTGGCCGAAACGTTGTAATTTTTACAAATAAATCACAGTTAAATCTAATTATTTTACTGATTAAGACTTGAGTAAATCTATATCTTTTATTATAAAATCAAAATTATAATGAAAATATAGGATTCATATTTTTTCATCTTTTTAAAATAAAATTTCAATAAAGCAATAAAAAAGAGGAGAGAATATAATATAAGAAAGATATATAAAAAAAAAAAAAAACTTAGCATAGATAGAAATATTTAATCTCACGTGAGTTTTCGGAAGGAAATATTCTATAAGATGTTGTCACTTAAAAAAAAAAAAGTGAGACGAGCTCGAGTTGAGACGGGGGGAGCATTGCAAGTTGAAGATAACTCAACCCACCCACCCCTCAACCCTCTTCTACCTACTTACAAATGCAAAAAAAAAAAAAAAAAAAAAAAATGAAATATTTCTCCCCCGACTTCTTAGAGCTCAAATTATTAATGCATTCGTTTCCTTAAATAAAATTTATGTTAATGTTATAAATTAATTTAATTCAACATTTTAAAATGAGAAATCTGAGATGCGATCTATTTAAATGAAGAAATCGTGGGTTAAATATCAATTTGGGTTTTGATATAAAAAATCTGGTGTGAATGCACGCACAGAACACAACTTTCTCTTACCTTCGGTAATCGAAAGTTGTGTTCTGTGCTTGTCACACCAGATTTTTCGGGTCGACATATATTTAGTTTCCGCCGATATATTAGAATTCAAGATGTAAAATTTACAATAATGGGAAAATATTTATATTTTGTTACTATGGAAACCATTTCTCCATTACTACAAGAGTAAAGTTGTCTTCAGAAGATCTCAATGGCAAAATGAGAATATACATTTTAAAGAGTATCTAAAAAATAATTGATTTTTAAATTTTAATCAAAATCGTTGGAGCGAATATAGAGAAAATCGAAAAAAACTGAAAAAGTACATCAGTAAAGTTCTAGTACTTATTGACTGATTTTGATAAAAATCTTATTTTGACTCCTCAGGTGGGTGCTTAACTTAAATATAAAATTTCAACCTCCTAGCTGGAATTTCGGGATGAAATAATTTTCCTGTAATCTTCAGAAGGTCCTCGTTAAGCATAAAAAACTTCGTTTCAAAATTACAACGAAAAATTGCCCAAATAGCGTGACAGACGGACATTATCGAATTATATATATAGATTACTAGGCGCGCGTTTCGCCTTCGGCGAAC
>JAKCPI010020643.1:0-12764 GCA_023213315.1 Euborellia annulipes
ATTAATTAATAACGGCTATCGTAGTCTTATATGGCCTGAGTTGCCGAAAAGACTGTGAATGTGTGTGTGAGTGTGAATGAGAGAAAAAGGGGTTAAAAAAAAAGATTAAAAATAAAAAACTTATTTTTTTCAATGACACTACACTCCCCTCCCCCTTTCAACAGCTTATATTCTCCCTTTACCCTTAGTCAAATAGAAAATATTTAATTTCATATTCAAAAGAATCGTTTTTTGCAGTCAAAATATTTGTTTCTATCATTTTTTTTTTCAACGATAAAATGCATAATAATTACCTTTAATAAGACTCTCAAGAGGGTGTGTTTGCTGACGGTGAGGTCAGGGTGGGTTACACTATATTAATTATTCACTTTGATTCACTTTAAACACAAATAAAAAAGAGAGCAACTCAAACGCCTGCCAGCAGGCCACAAACTCGACTGAACGAGACTTGTCTCTCTTTCGATAGGAATAAAATAGATGAAAATAACAATTCCCTTTTTATTAAAAGTAAAAAATACCTTCTTCTCTAATCTAACTCTATTTAGAGATGGAAAATAATGTCAACAAGTGATTTGGAATATTCCAAGGCCTTTCTTAAATAATCAACCCTTCATCCCCCCCCCCCCCTAATCAAAATAATAATCAACGCTATTTTTTGAATGTTTTCTATTTATCTTCGATAAAGCTAAAATAAATTTAAAAAACATTTTTTTTTAATTTTTCAACCCTTTACCCAATCCTAATAAATAAAATAATTAACAATGCTATCGCCTTCGGCGAGCTTCGCGTCTAGTCAGAAAAAAATTAAAACCCTGAAAAACTTCCCTGGATCCGCCTTTGGGTTTTACACATAGTATAATTTTCTAGAATGAGATACTTTAGGCCAGTGGTTTCCAAGCAATATACTACAACGCCTCCCTTAAAAATATTTATCGTATGACGCCCCCCCCCCCCACACATTTAATAAAATAATACAAAAACAAAAATTTTTAATATTAAAAAATATAAATTTATATAAAAATATTTTTTTTATTTATTCATATTTATTATTTTAATTAAAAACTCCGTCCCAGAATCATCTAAATTATTTTATTATTTTATTTATAAAACTAGCAATTTGGAAAATTGATCTTGGTGGCCAATATTCGCGCCTCCCCTTAGACTAGTCCGCGCCTCCCTAGGGAGGCGCCCCTCACAGTTTGGAAAACGCTGCTCTAAAGCACTAAATTTTATGTAAGCAAGAGTAGAACGTAGACATGGGATTCCTACAAAATTCTCAATGAAAAAAAAATGTGTGTATTCAAATTTTTTTTTCTCTAATAATAATAAATCAATTAATGCAAATGGGACAATTTTTTTAAATTATTTTTACCCTATAAAATCTAAATTGAATGACCTTTTAGATTCAGAATATGAGAAGCATATCTTGAAATAAATAACTAGCAAGTAGAAGAATAAAATGATTTAAAAAAAAAAGTGTATTGAGAACTTGATAGCAAAAATAAAATCAGAATTCTAGACTTGAGCAGGACTGAATGTTCTTGGTTGATTTTAACCAGAACTATTTCACATTGAGAAAAACGAATAAAAAATCAGAATGAAAGAAAAGATAAATAGAAGTGAAAAAACTTAAAGGAAAAAGAAAAAAAAATAAAAGAATTTAAAGAAAGAGGTTTCTACTAATCTAATTGATTCAAAACAGAACTACTCCCAGGTCTTGTTTTCGAATAAAGGGATTCAATAAAATTCCTTTACACAAAATAAATTTAATATAATAAGCGATTCGTAAGAGCTACAGAATAATTGTTTTTAAGGGAGAATGCTATTTAATAAAATGAGCGCATTTGAGATGTTGCAAAAAAAAGAAGTGATCAATATTTCTAAACTAATATTTACAAAGTAAAAAGAGAATTGTGGATAAAAAATAATCTTCTATTATAATACTAATGCGATAGTTTTAATAAGAGCGGAATCACGCTTTTTTTTTCCAAATTCCTGTTAATTCAGTAAAAGATAAGCCCCTGTATATAGAAATTTTTTTCGGGGGCGGGGCGGGCTGAACTCAAAAATTTTTCTGCGGAAAATTTTTTTTTAACGAAACCAAAGTTTTCCGCCCTGAGGAAAAATTTTTTTCCCGGACACGAAATTTTTGCCACTCAAAATCATTTTATCATTTTTTTTTTTTTTAGAGACACAAAATTTTTGCCTCCCTGCGGAACAATTCCCCTTTTTGCGGAACCTAAGTTTTTCACCCTACGGAAAATAATTTTTTACAGAGCTATATTTTTCCTACTGGGGGCCGATCAAACATTTTGGGAGGGGGCTATATACTGTATGTATATGCATTTGGAAAATTTCGGGGCTCGGGCCCCCTCGGCCCCCCCCTTATATACGCCCCTGAGATAGAAAAGAAAAATTGATTTTATAAAAATGGAAAAGGTAGGGCCTACAATAAAATTTTTGACATGATCGCAATACATTCTCTCTCTATATATTTCATATATAGGGTAAGAGAAAGTAAAAACGAAATACAAGCGTGCAATTAAATTAGAGTTTTCCCTTGTTGAACTTTCAGAGTTTGTGACTCACTGACCGGGACAATAGTTTTTTGCTTCGTTAAACTTTTTTATCCAATATATATCGTTAACAATATTGGGAAATAATATGGCCTGTCAGAGAGAGAGTTTAGATATTGAATTTTTTGTTCCTAGTCATTTACAATACGCAAATGATTTTACTAAATAATCTCGATTTAATAAAATGCATTTTTTTTTACGTATTCATATTTGATATTATAATTAAATATTCTTTCTTAAGTGACGTGATATAAAAATTCTATTGGGTCAAAGAGATTAAATATTAGAGAAAAGATTTCTTAAAAAATAATTATTTTTTGTAAGTAACTACTCTTCAGGAAAATATTATTAACGGTAATTTTATTAAGAATACGATATGCAAGTAAACGGAATTTTGATAGTTAATTAAAAAACTCCTTAATAAAAAGTTTTTTTTTTTTTTATTAAAGGATTATATGGAATATTAAATTTCAGAAATAAAAAGAATAGCTATATAAATTTTATGGAATTCTCCAGGTCAATCTCAATGAGAATTATTGCTAGAAAATTTTAATAGTTTCCGTCAAAAGGGAAGAAGAAAGGAGTCAGATGGGTGATGGGAAAAGATAAGTACGACATTTTTACGCATTATTTTAATGCGAAAAAAAATCTTATTTAACCACTAAAATATCAATAAAAAGCATTATTTCAATGAGGATAGGCAGCCATTGGTGTTTATTTTAGTCTGTTCGACGACGTTTTGGGTGCTAGTCACACCCTTCCTCAGGATTTAGTTAACAATTTTATTAGTAATGTATGGGATGTAATCAGTCAAGAAAAAAAGAAAAAAAAACAAATTTATCTGTCGACGTTTCGACCGCAAATTAGGCTCTTCCTCGGGACCTGAGGCCACAATAAATATTTATTAGAATATAATAGATAATATTGCTGTTCATTGAGAATTATTCAATATTATAATCACTGAGAGTCATTTCTTTGTTTAACATCTAAATTATACCTATTAATGGGGGCTGGTGTAGTGGGCTAGGGTGTCGGGTTCTACAAAGAAGATCCCTGTTCAAACCCTAGGCGTGTGGGATTTTTCATTAAATAAAAATATTTATTTAATGTAAACAAATCCTCAAGCAGGCACTGGATTGGAATATAGGATCTCACCACAATAGCCCCCAGGCAACTCTACGAGGAGAGGGAGTTGCTGTGACATCCCGTCCTGTGGAAGGGACGTAAAGAAGATTCCCTCTCAGTGATGTATTCTTCGAAAGGAGTAGGCTACACGCCGGTGCTGAGGGAGTCCCTCCTCAACTAGGACATCCTCCCTAACATAGAAGAGGTTGGATATAAGGAGCCGAGTGGAACCAGAAATAAGGATTAGTTCACTAGCTAGAAACGAACGCAGGAGGAGGAGTTAGAGATAGGAAATAATGTAACTTCACGGGGTGCCGGCACGAGTCAGAGGCCGGTTGGGTTTGAAGTGTGTGTCTTCGTGTACCTTATGTACATCACTCACCTAAGACCTATCGAGAAAATTTATATCTAAAATATCCAAATTCCGGCCTGGAGGCAGAGAAACGGAAAAATGTGTATGAAAATAATTCAGGCAAGATAAAATGATTACATACGCTTGAAATAAAATAATAACGCATTGGATAATAAAATTAAATAATAGCATACTCCGGATTTGCTGCAAGTTTGGAGAGACGAATTAGCCTAATAAAAAAAAAAATACTTCGTTCGTTAATATATTATCGCCCGAAATCATTTTAAATTATTAAATGATTTCATTTTCTAAATTCAATTTAAATAAGAAACGATTAGCATAAAATAAATAGCACAAATTTACTTTGCGGTCTTTTAGAGTCGCATCGTAATGACGTCATAGAAAAGTAAATGGCAGCTTAACTGAATTATATACGAGCACACGAACTCAGAGGACACTAAATCAATGTATCATTTAACTTATAGCTCTTAGATATTCTCAATCGAATAAATCACTGAGTTACTTTGTAAAAATATATAAACAACAATTTCGTATTGATTTTATAATAAAAAAAAATGAAAAGTACTAGCAAAAGAAAACGAAAGTATTATTATAGACAGTCTATTTATAGATATAAAAACTAACATTTTATTTAATAACTAGCCGCGTCGCCCGCCTTCGGCGGGCTTCGTGCCTAACCGGGGGGATTCGCCCCTCTGGACCCCCCCTCCAGCTTGCAGGGGCCCTCCTGCGGCGGACCCTCGCCTTTTCTTAATTATGAGAAGCTTCAAGACTAGACAGGTGGACTTCGCCCCCTGGAGACCCCTCGCCTTTTCTTCTTAATTATGGAAAGAAAATTATTATTATTCCATTTTAATTCAGTGAGGATTTGTTTACATTCTTGGAATACACAAATGAAAAGAATATATAAATATTTCTCTATACATTTCCTATGAGAAAAATCGTAATTTTAAGAATTAATAACTCAAAAAGTTATAAGGATATCGGAATGAAAATAATTTTCCAATAATCCCTAGAGGGACCTTTTTAAGCATATAAAATTTCATTTCAAAATTCCAACAGGAAGTTGCCTAAATAGAGCGGGACAGACCTACGGACGGACAGACAGACAGACGGACATTAGCCAATTATATAAATAGATTAAAAGCTGGAATGGATGGATTTAATGAGGTAGTGGTCCTTTCCAGCAATCCGGAGTGTACAAGAGTATGTTATGGATGGAAAAGGCGCTCAAAAAGTCGATTTTCGATTTTGGAATCGACTTGATACTTTTCGATTCTCGGAATCGATTAATCATTTCTGAAAGTCGACTTTTTAAAAACCCTATAACTCGTTCTTGGGAGCTATTCAGTAAATATTAAATATATCTCTACTAGTTCAAAGGTTATCTCTTGAAATTTTATAAAATAAATTAATATTCAATTCAGTTTAATAAATTAAGAAGAGAAAATATATTCAGACACTTCTTAAAATATGATTCGAAAAGGAAAAACTAGGAAAGGAAACTTTCCCTATTTTTCTATTAAGGAAAATGATATAAACTCAGGTAAATAAATTTAATTTTATCCTCAAGCACAAGTGATTGTCTGGTGACAGCTTTAGATAATGGAAGGTTAGAACGACGTCATCAACATCTGTCACTCGATTATTAGGGCCCTTGAGAACAGATTTGAGATCATTATTGCCAAGTGAAAATCAACAAACAAGTTAAAGGAAAAGAGAGAGTTTTAGGAAGAGTAGAGAAATGTCTCTGGGGGGCTGCCATTTAAAACAACTGCCTACCAAGGGCGGATCCAGAGGTGTTTCTCGGGGGGGTAATCTGGCGTGACTCGTCGCACAGCACACTATTTTTTTTTAATTTCGGTAATTTAAAAGCGCATTCTGTACTTGTTTGCCAGAATATAATTACACATCAAATTTTTAAGTATTAATTTGAAAAATTTTACATTAAAAATAAATTTTTTTGCGAAAAAAAGGTATTTTTTTCGAATCTCGGGGGGTAATTACCCCCTTTACCCCCCCTTGTATCCGCCCTTGCTGCCTACCTATCAAATTGATTAATTTTCTTTCAACAATTGTTACTTAAGGGGAGCGAAGTGGTTACGCATGTTTGTCCCGATAAGATGGCGTAGTGTGTCATAAAAAGTATGCCCAAAAAATCAAGTAATTCAAAAATTTGTCAAGAGATGTCAGAATGGTAGCTAATAATATTTAATGCATTTAGTTGATTTTCATTGATCTTTTAACAATAAATACTTTATAAATGTTATTTTATATTATGTATCTCTTATAAAAGCATAAAAATATATAAATATAGGCCAGATATAGGCTAATACTATATCGTCTGTTAGACTAGCCTGCCATCTATTACAAGAATGCTGAACTAATTTGACAGTTGATTTTTAAATAAATCATCTAAGCTTATTTTAAAATTTCTTAATTAATATGTGATTAATATTAACAATAAATTCATTTTTAAATTTAAAAAAAAATTAAAGATTATTGGGACATATTGTTTTTTTGTATTTGCTTGATAACAAAAAAATTAATTACGATAATTTTTTAATAAGTCATTAAAAAAATTATAGCTCGATGTCCCAAGAATCTCTTATGAATTTAATTCATTTAAAAAAAACCGCATTGAAAAATTCCTTATAATAGACTAGTTTTTTTTTTTTTAAATACGTTTAGACGTCGCTCCTGAACCCCCCTTAAATAAAAAAATACAAGATTTCAATTTTCTAATTTTATTTTTTGCTTATAAGACTAATATTCTTAGGAATGTAAAAGAAATGTGGGTTAAATCAAACAATCTTCATGATCCTAAAAATAATCCTATTGAGCAATAGATGCTTGCTTCAGGGTCTCGGAAGAATCAGAGTTGTTAAATCAGAGGCACCTCAGGGCGCTAATAAGACGTTTATCTCATCAACAACAAGTGGCCAATTGTCTTAAATGGACTTCATATAATATCCGACTCACATGAAACATTGAGTCATATACTTTATTAATATAAATAAAGGGTCAGAAAAATGTATTTGTCATATTTCTGAAAACATTTTATGATTCTTTTTATACAGGGAGGTAATAGGCGGAGAAAATTCAAGGGATGATTATGATTATATTGGTTTAAAAATGTGAATGGTCGCACAGCACATAACTTTACCTTACCTTTGGTAAGTGTTCTGTGCTTGTCACACCAGATTTTTGTTTAATTTTCGACGATATATGGACGGTGTTATACATAAAGGAACCAAGCGCCTTTATGATCGAAATTGAGTTAAGGCCACCATCTTGTTGGGGAAAAGAAGATCTATCTCTTTATTTAAATCACAACATTATTACTCTTTGCACTTTTTTTGTATAAAACAAGAAAAAAAAGTCGTTGCCATTGGGTTTGTTTACATGGGCGCAAATGAAATGCCCTTTATATCAGATTTAGAGTTAATGGCGCTTGGTTCCTTTATGCATAACATCGTCCTTATTGGAATTCAAGATTTTTTTTTTTAACACTCAAACTTTTTTCTCATTCACACTCACACTCACACTCAGTCTTTTCGGCAACTCAGGCGATATCAGACTATATACGATAACCGTCGTTATTTATAATATCTATTAGGGGTCCAGGAATTTATATTTAAGCCATTTGGTATCCAAAAGGCTTAAAAAAACCCGCTAAAGACTATACCAAGCCCGAGGGCAATTCAAGATATACAATTTATAAACATGGGAAAATATTTATATTTGTTGCAACCATTTCTCCTTTCCTATGAAGTTCAAGAGTAAAGTGTGCCCGTGACCCGTGGCTCAGAGCGAAGACACTAGCTTTTCCCGCCGGGATTCCGGGTTCGCTTCCCATTCCAGGCGAGAAAAATGTATTTCATTTGATTTGACTACAAATATTTTGAAATAAATGGGGATGGGGTCTAAATGGCAGATGCCGGAAAAGACCTTAAAAAAAGAGTAAAGTATGCTTTAAACAATTTAAAGGGTAAAATGAGAATATACATTTTAAAAAGCATCTATAAAATAATTGATTTATGAATTTAAAAAAAAATCGTTGGAGCGAATTTTGAGAAAATCGAAAAAAACTGAAAAAGTACATCGAGTAAAGTACTAGTACTTTTTGGCCGATTTTGATTAAAAAATTATTTTCACGGTCCAGAAGGGTATAAAACTTAAATATAACATTTCAACCTCCTAGCTCAATTCCTTCATGCTTAAAATTGAACACACACCCACCCACACACAGACAGACCATGTCGCAAAAACCACTTTTTTGGATTCAGGGGACCTCAAAACGTGTATGTCCATCAAAATCTCGACATCGAATTTTTGACATGAAACCAATACTTTCTCTCTCTATATATTAACATATATAGAGGTAAGAGAAAGCAAAAATTACATCTGTAAAGTACTAGTATTCTTAGTCCGATTTTAATTAAAAGTTTTTTTTCGCATCTCAACGGGGTACCTAAATTAAATATAAAATAACAATCTCCTAGCTCTTTTCGTTCTTGAGATATTTTGTTCACAGACAGACCATTTTGCGGGCACCAGGATACGAGAAAGTAAAAAATTCCCCAATTAACAATCCATTTTTATCGAATCTTTTAACCGACACTAAACTGATTGGGTGTAATGCTTTTAAATCATAGTTGATTTTAATTAATGAAACATACATGAGGTGTGTATATCACCGTGTACTAGCTATATACTTGCCTCAGTTTGACAACCGCAAACTTAATTAAGTCGCAACTTAATAATAATTAGAGAGGACCGCATGATTACTACGGGGAACCTATTAAGCACTCTCTCGCTTTCTATGAAATTTAGTATTTTAGGATAAATTTCAATTCTAATAGACATACGTAAATTAGAGAGAAACAGTTGTATGTATTGTATTTAATTGTATATAGGTCAATAAATACAATAATTATTGAAAAGAGTGTGTCGTCTGTTTGGGAACAAAATATCTCAAGATCGAAAAGAGCTAGGAGGTTGAAATTTTATATTAAGTAAGGTCCTGGGACGTGACACGAATCTTTTGAACAAAATTTGCTAAAAAAATACTAGTACTTTACAGATATATTTTTTCAGTTTATTTTTTTTTTTTGATTTTTTCAAAAAATTTGCTCTAAGGATTTTGATTAAAATTCATAAATCAATTTGTTATTAGATGCTCTTTAAAAAGTACGATATATTCTCATTTTGCACTTGAAATCTTCTGAAGACCACTTTACTCTTGTACTTGATAGGAAAGATGGGAGAAATGGTTGGATTGCCATGGCAAAATATGTATTTACCCATGTTTATTAATTTTACATTTTGAATTCAGTCTAAGCATCAAGACCTCACAGTGCCCTCGGGCCTGGTTTAGTTGGTAGCGTGCCTATACCGAACGTCGCGGGTTCGGACCCCAGGCAGTCGGATGATTTTGGATAATATAAATAATAACGGTTATCGTCAAAGTCTTAAATGGACTAAGTTGCCGAAAAGACTGTGTGAATATGTGTGTGAATGTGAGGGTGAATGAGAAAAATATAGTAAAAAAATAGTTTTGCCTTTATTTTGTTTTTTTGATATTGTATTGATATTGCATGTATTTTCTCTTAATATTGTATTTATTTTGCATTTAGGTTTTGTGTTATTGTATTTATATTGTTTTAATATTGTATATGTATGGCTAATTTTTATATTTTTATTGTATACCTTTTGTAAACTATTTAGCCCGATGGCCACCGGACAAACGGGTAAAATAAATAAGAATAAAAAAATCAAAAGTACCGTACTGTCGGAAACTAAATATGTGTCGACACAAAAAAAATCTGAGACTCACCGAGTACTGCAGATAGTATTCAATAATGAGGTTTAGGTCTTTTCAGTACACAAAAAAAATAAAAAATACAATTTTTTTCAAAAAATCTTATTTATCTTAAAAGGTTTAACAAACCAATGTGGGTCTTCCTCAGTGTTGGGTTTGTACCTTTTTATAGGTGATTTTCTCAAATATCCTCTCCAGGAACAAACCTTCTTTTCCATAGAATACCCAACACTTTCTTATCAACATACATCAGTTAAAAATGGCGACTCAATTCCGCGCGCAATTTTTAACTGATGTATATTGATAAGAAAGTGTTGGGCATTCTATGGAAAAGAAGGTTTGTTCCTGGAGAGGATATTTGAGAAAATCACCTATAAAAAGGTACAAACCCAACACTGGGGAAGACAACCTGGAAGTTGTCGAAACCCACATTGGTTTGTTAAATCTTTTAAAATAAATGTGATTTTTTGAAAAAAATTGTATTTTTTATTTTGTGTACTCAAAAGGCCTAAACCTCGTTATTGAAAAAAAATCTGGTGTGACAAGCACAGAACACAACCGAAGGTAAGAGAAATTTGTGTGCTGTGCGACCAGTCACACCACATTTTCAATTTCGTGGTATAAGGTAAACAAAGAAAAGGGATTTATTTGTTGCTAAATTTATAAATATGTCACATGTTATATTTTATTGTTAAATAAGCCAGAATACGAATGGATAATAAGCCTGAATGACAAGTAAGTCCCTTTTTTTTTGATATTTCAAGAAGTTAAAAATACAAAAAGTTGATTCGTCTGTTTATCTGTCATTTTATCAGTTTAAGAACGTTCTTTCCGGTGATCTATTACCTCCTATTTCATTTATTAAGCATTAAATGATCATTGTCGTTTGACCAAGCATTCCCAAAATGGGAAGAAGTGGGGGGGGGGGGGGGGGTCAAGGGGAGGGGGGGGTGATAGCTGATCGATGCACTCTCTGCTTTTGCTATCTATTTCACTTAGTCATCCGTGCAAAAACATTAAGCCGCAGTCATCCATCATTTTTTATAAAGGGGGAGGGGCGAGGAAATCGGTTTATATAGCTAGAAAATATTGATTGATTTATATTTGAAAATCAACATATCATCTTAGGAAATAAATATGAAATTAAAATTAGATGATCTGATTATCATTAGGCTATTTAAAAATAATGATTGATATTAAATAATAGTATTTGGAAGAAAATATATGTCGACACAAAAAATCTGGTGTGACAGTATTTCGATTACCAAAGGTAAGGTAGGGAGTCATCACACCAGATTTTTTAACTCGCCCTTCGCAAATATAATTAGTAGAAAGGATAGGTCGAATCAGTCCAATAAAAATATATAAAAAATAATTTTATATATTTTTTTTTATTATCTGTTCAAAAAAAATAAATAAATAAATAAATAAAAAATATATATATATGATTATTGTTTATATATTTTTATTAGACTGAATGGACCTATCCTTTCCACTAAGTACCAACACAGTCCTGGTGAGTTTTCATTAATAATTTAATAAATTGTAACGTTTAAGAACTACCGACTTGACCCAAGAAAAGCAAGGGCTCTACAGGGCTAAGCAATTTATATATTGGTAGGGATAAAACGATACCACTGAGGTATCGATACTTTTACTCGATACCGTAGTCGGCAAGTATCGATACCAACACGGTATCGATTGAAAAGTGTCGACACTTACTCGTATCGGTCAATTTATTTCGACAATTAAAGATAAGCAAAAACAGCAGTAAGTAATGATATTATATTTATTGATAGGCCTATAATAAAAAACAATTAGTATATAGTAGTATTAGTATATATCCAATAGAACAATACAAAAACAATTTTGAAGTACTAGCCAAAAATAATACTTTTTCAAGACGTTTTCCTGTTAAATACTCCAATAATAAAAAGTAAAATACAGTGGCACAAACCATTCCACTTACAATGTTAGTTCTATTGTAAATAAGTAGAAATTAAATGTAAATGTTCTTCCGACTTGACGCGAACGGGCACCGAGTATCGATAACAGTATTTTCGACCGATACCTAATTGATACTCGATTCCAAAAGTACTTGGTATCGAAAGAAAAGTATCGAGTAAGTAATTGTATCGTTTCATCTCTAAATATTAGTAAAGTATTAATAAAATATCGTCATGAGACTGGATGTTGTGAAAAGAACTTTATTTCGCCTAATAGCGCCACTAGCTGCCAAGTGAATAAAAAGTTATTAAGAAAGAATACGTACTTTAGGTGAGGATAGTGTTTTTTAAGGTGCAGGATGAAGCCGGCGGGTATGCGGATCAAGGAAACTTTAGCGTGGGTTGAATTTGCAGAGAGAGAAGACGATAATAGATTCACTGCAACAAGGCTCTGACTCCAACTGAGGCGACGGGAGAGGGCGACGACAATGGCAACTAGACGAGGAGGGGAGAGCGGAGGTAGGAGTGGGGAGAGGGCGGGCAAGAGGAGAGGGGGACGTGGCGGGCAAAGAGAACCTGAGTGCAAGTTGGATCTACTCAGATTTTGGCCAGAGATCGAAACTCTAAAAACGAATATATTTTTTATAGTGCTTCAGCTAACGTGAGAGTCTTTATAATTATAATTTTTCACTCGCTTTTTTTTTACTTTTTTAAATATGCATATGTTCAGAGACTCTTTCTTGTGTATAAAAAAAAAAAAAAAAACCCATCGCTAGGCCTATTTAAATTGTAACCAATTCTATTGAAATAAATTTTTTTAGGTTGTTCTGTCTCAAAGCACAAGAAGCGACAACTCTACCATTATTCTCTTGCTTATTTATTTCTAAAAATGATATTTCAATCTCTAACAATATGTAAAA
>JAKCPI010020644.1:0-10067 GCA_023213315.1 Euborellia annulipes
GTAATGTATCGCTTATGATTAGCAATGATTCAAATAAATATTCAATATTTCTAGCGAACTGAACGTTGTTTATTTATAAATCAGAATAACAATATATATTTTATAACAATGAACATAGCAGTCTCCCTTGCTAATTATAAATTTAACCTGTCTGGTTTCCTTCTTATTCGGGTGGATCGTCTTAATTGGCTTGGTTGATTGTTGATTGCTTGTTGTTGTGTTGGTCTTTCAGGTTGATTTTTTTCAGATACATCTGTGGTTTTTGGTGGACCATCTTCTTGTTTCTTTTCTGCAGGATATCTTACTTGCGTTAATGGAAGCGATGGCACGATCACTGGCTTCACTTTGCACCTCCTCAGCTGATTGTAATGTCTTTTGATAGTGTACCCATCATCCAGCTCTATCACATAGTGAAGTCTGCCCAAGCGCTTCATCACGGTCCCAAATTTCCAGTTTTGCTGATTATTATTACTGTAATCCCTGGATTGGACTCTGTCCCCTTCTTTAAAAAATTTAGTGAAAATAGGTTGTGGCGTTTCAATGTTTTCGGTTTTCGGCTTAATAAGATCTAGCTTGGTTCTTATATTATTCCCCAATAAGAGCTCTGCTGGAGTTTTTCCATTAGCGAGCGGTGTTGCTCTGTACCGGAAAAGTAACTCGCATAATTTTTCATGTATGGTGCCCGCTTGGTATTTCATACACTTTAATTTAGTTTTAATGATATGGCAATATCTCTCGGCTTGGCCGTTGGTAGCGGGGTGTCCTGGTGCTATCCATCTCTGTTGTATTCCGTTCCTTTCGCAAAAGTTTCTGAATTCAACAGATTTGAATATCGTGGCATTGTCGCTTACTAACATTTCCGGTAATCCGTGTCGACTGAATATTTCTTGTAGGTAATGTATGGTACTTGCCGTTGTCGGTGCTTTTTCAGAAGCGAACACTTCTGGCCACTTGGATTTTGCATCGACGACAATAAAGAAGTAATGATTCATAAATTTACCAGCATAATCCATATGTATTCGCTGCCAATTGTTTCTTGGTATTTCCCACATGTGTAAGGGTGCTTTTTGTGGATTCTTCTTTACACTACAACACTCTTGGCAACTTCTTACAATGTCTTCAATATCTGCATCCATCTTTTTCCAATAACAGTAGTTTCTAGCGAGTGCTTTCATTTTAACTATTCCTGGGTGTGACACATGTAATTCTTTTAAAATTTTATGTTGAAGTGCGCTGGGAATGATAACGCGCTGTCCCCTAAAAAGTATTCCATCATGAATCGAGATTTCTTGATCATATATTTTACCTTTAAGTATGTTTTCTTTTAAGTTTCTTAAATCTTTGTCATTATCCGTTTCTTTCCTTATTTCATTATCAGTAATAGTTTCATTTGATATAAAGTTTATTATGTTCTGGTGTAACAGATATTCGTCATCAATCATCTTTGTTTGATACATATTTAGTGGAATTGGATTTCTCGATAAATAGTCTACGTTGACATGATCTTTCGATTTCCGATATATTATTTTATAGTCAAAACCTGAAAGGAAATTAGCATACCGTAACATACGTGTGGCAGTTAAAATCGGTAATTTCTTTTCAGGATGTAAAATTGTCATCATTGGTTTATTATCAACAATTAATGTAAATTTTCTTCCATACAGGTACTGAAATAATTTTTTACAAGCCCAAAATACCGCTGTTGCTTCCTTGTCTAGCTGACTATAATTCTTTTCCGCACTGGTTAAGGATCTAGAAATAAAAGCAACTGGTCTTTCATTCCCATTCGGTAATTGGTGTGATAAGACTCCTGAAAAGCCGTAAGGACTTGCATCCGTAGCTAGTGTTAGTGGAAGATCTGGATTGAAAGGCATTAAAATTTTATCACTAGATATTTCTAATTTTGCTTGATTGAATGCTGTCTCACATTCCTTAGTCCATTTAAAAGGAGCGTCTTTCTTTAATAAATTATTTAGAGGGTATAGCAATTTTGCTGCATTATTTATGAATTTTGAATAATAGTTAACTATTCCCAAAAATTGACGAACTCCGTCTTGATTATTTGGACGTGGAGCATTTAAAACTGCTTTAACTTTGTCCTGAGATTTTTGTAGACCCTGAGAGCTAATCACATGTCCTAAATATTTGATCTTTTCTTTGAAAAATTTACATTTGTCTATATTAACGTGGACATCATTTTCTCTAAGTTTTTCGAGAACCTTAATTAAACGAAGTTGACATTCATCCATGGAACGTCCTTGGACCAAGATGTCATCAAAATAAGCTGTAGTCCCTTCCAAATCCTGAACTAATTGGTCAATAAATTTGTGAAATTCGTTGGGCGCTGTTTTAATTCCAAAAAATAATCTTTTTACTAAGTACGTACCTTTATGTGTTGATATTGTTTGCACTTTTGCGCTTTCTTCATCAACTGGAAGATGGAGGTAAGCCTTAAAAATATCCAACGTGCAAAAATATTTACCGTCTTGCATTTTGTTAAAAATATCTTCAATTCGTGGTATTGGATATCGTGCGTCGTGTAATTGTTGATTCACTGTTACCTTGTAGTCGGCACAAACGCGTACGGCTCCATTCGATTTTGGAATTACAACTATAGGCGTACCCCATTCAGAATAATCCGTTTTTTCAATTATACCTTCCTTTTCTAAACTGCTTAATTCTTTTTCCACTTTCTCTTTTAATGAGTATGGAACAGGACGTGCTTTTAAAAATACTGGCTTAGCGTCATCACGAAGTTTAAGTGAACATTTAAAATTAGGAATAGTTCCAACTTTTTGCTGAAAAACATCAGAATATTTATTAAAAATGTGAGAAATTCTCGTTTTGACTCCATTGTCAGGAAGAGTTTTAATTTGATTAATTTGATTTAAATTTATTTTCAAATTTCGTATCCAATCTCTACCTAGTATAGCGCTTTTTGCATGTTTAACTATATATAAATCCTCTTCCCCTGAAAATCCTTCATATTTTACGTTTAAAGTAACTACTCCAATTGGTTTAAAAATTTCTCCCGTGTAAGTACGAAAAACTATTCCCGTTTTACGTATTGGAACATCTATTTTAAATTTGTTAAATTCATCGATATTTATTATACTAACTCGACTTCCTGTATCGCATTCAAATTTATAATCCTTTCCATTTATTTGAATATTCACGTAAATTTTTTCATCCCTATCCGTATCGCTAGTAAAAATATCAACTATTTTATTTATATTAAATTCGTTATCACTATCACTATCATCGCATAAGAAATGAACATTCTTTTGATTTTTAATTCGCTTAATACAAACTTTTTCGATATGTCCCCACCGATTACAAAATTTACATTTTAACTTTCTTATTAATCGGCATTCATGCGAATTATGGTTATCCCTTGCACAATGAAGGCATAATCCTTTTAATCCTAATTCTTCTAAATTTACTAAATTCTTATTTTTATTAGCATCTTTACTACGGTTTCGATTTTTACTATTCGTTTTAAAATTTACTCTAGTTTTAGATCTTAATCGCGGCTTAGAAGAAATTTTATTTACTGAAGTAGAGTTGTTATTAGGGTTTTTATAAATCTCTTTGTTTTCTATTTTTGAAGCTTCTATAGCTAATGCGATATCTAACGTCTTATCGAACGTTAATTCTCCCTGTTGCAAAATTTTTTCGCGTATTTCGGAATCAATTAATCCACGAATAAATTGCGCTCTTAACATTAAGTTAACAATTGATTTTGTGCAATCAGCAGATTCACAACAGGATTTGAATTGTGCTGTTTTAGACAATTTTTTTAAAGAAGCAACATATACTGAAATTGTTTCACCTACCTGTTGTGTTCGCGATAGAAATTTATGCTGTTCAGTTAATACATTTGGACGGGGATTTAAATGTACTTGTAATAATTCCATCAATTCCTTATATGTTTTTGTGGAAGGCACATCCGGCGCTGTAAGACTTGAAAGAAGTTGATAATGTTTAGGTCCTAAACAATTTATTAAAAGTAAAACTTTCGCCTCTTGAATGTCCTGATCTTCTCCAATTAACCCCTTAATCTTGAAGAAATTTTCCAATCTTTGTGAATAGCTCTCAAAGGTTTCAACATTTTCATCAAACATTTCATAAGTAATCGATTGATTTTGTAGAATGTCTTTAATTATTTTAGGTTTGTTTACCTCCTGAGCTCCTGTTTGATTCATTTGGAGTTTTTGTAAAAATTCATTTAATGTTGTTATTAGTTGCGTGATTTCCGTCATTTCTTACTTCTTTACCTCGTCGCCAAATTGTAATGTATCGCTTATGATTAGCAATGATTCAAATAAATATTCAATATTTCTAGCGAACTGAACGTTGTTTATTTATAAATCAGAATAACAATATATATTTTATAACAATGAACATAGCAAATAATTTCAAAATAGAAGTGGTTCCGAAGTCATTGGGCAACCTTTCGGCTTTATATAACACTAAGGACTTAGTTCCGAAAGAAAAGACAAAAAATGTTGTCTATAAAATAAACTGCACAGATTGCAACAATGTCTATATAGGGAACACAGGGCGGTTTTTAAATGTTCGCGTCCAAGAGCACCGCAGATCAGTGCTAAACAAAAATCCTCAACAACGAACAGGTCTCTCCCAACACGCCATAAACACGGGACATAATTTTGACTTTAATATTGACAACATTCAGATAATGTCGCGGGAGGGAAATAGATATAAGAGATTTTTTAAGGAGACTTGCTATATTCAAAAAAATATAAATAAAGCAGTCAATTTTAAAGTTGATACAGAGTTTTTGATAGATGGGTACAAAAACCTTATAAATATTTCATAATCCTAACGTGCCGTTGATTAGACACCCCTACTAAACAAAAATAAAGAAAAAGGAAAAAATTCAATATTAAAATTTAAAAGGAAGAAATAGGGAATTCTTATAGATAATCTCAAATCTTTATTAAAACGTTTTAAATCCGGCCAAGTATTTTATTTGACCCTATGCAAATGACCTGTCTGAGTTTAATCACTTTTATAAAATTAAAATATTAACATATTAATTGTAATTAGAGAGAATAAAATCTTTCATTAGAGAATGAATCACTTTCCAAGTATGTGCTCAATAAATCAACGAATCGCTCCGATAAAACAATTTGTTAACACCTTATGTGGTTTCATAGTGTGAGTTGGGTAAGATTATGATTTTATAAAATAGTGTTTTGAGAAAATTTTAATATTATTGTACATTGTGTCTTTTCAACTCATATTGTTTATAATTTTCAGCCGCTGATGAGGGATCGCTGTTAATGCATCCGAAATATACGGAAAATAAAACTCACCAAATTGTTTTTTATTTATTGCCAAAATCACAGCAATTTCTACCCACTCCTACGATTGTTCATTTGGCACACCACAACTTTAATTGTTAAAAAGTAAAATTGCTTTGATTAATAATTAATTATTAATAATAAGAGTCTAGAAGTTAAAATTCCAAGAAATAAGAGATCTCAAACGAAAATGAGATATAATCTAAAGGAAATACTCTTGTTTATTTATTTTTAATTTTTCCCACCAATCATAGGTTGGGCAGGTAAAGTTAATGTAATTGTAAAAAAAAAATCGAAATTGATCTGAAGCTGCCAAAGTGCGTTTTAAGGTCCCCTGAATCCATTTAATTTTAAAGAAAATGCTATTATAATCAAAAAAGCACCGGAGCTATTATAATATACAGAGATGATTTTATTTTCTGTCCATGGCATTAGAATATATAGTTTGTTACTCATTTCACCAAAAGAGAGAGATTCGCTTTAGGTTCCGGGACAGAAGGTCATATACTCCCAGCATAAAAACAACCTTGCTTTACATACTTATAGCAATACATACAGCCTCCATTTTTATATTTCCGCAATGAAAATTTAATAATAATGACGATAAAATTTGGGAATGGAATGTTGAATTTGAAAGGAAAAAAAAAAATTCACCATCGATTTATTCTTTGACGTCAAATATGTATGTTCATAAAAAACAAAAAATATTGTATAAAAACGTCACTCTACGCAATCGGAAAAAATATTTAATATTTATTTATTCTTCTCTTAAACTGGTTCTTGTCGGAATTCAGGATTAACATTTTATGTGTAGGCAAACCCAACAATATTAAAAATCAATTGAAATTTAATTAGTTTTGATAATAAATTACATGCTGAGAAAGGACTGCATTTGAACACGTTTTTTACACCAATTAGAGCCGAATAGCAAAGCGGATTAACATGTCAAAATTGCGTTCGGATTTATCCAACTCTTTATTAATATAGTAGAAGACCCTGTGATAAAGCAGTTGAGCTTAGCCACTGAAGACCAAAAAGAGGTCCAAATCAAAAAAATTATCCAACACTTTTGGGAACTTATCATTTTATTTTTCCAAGAAAATTACTTCTCGGAGTAACCCTAACGTATCAGACACTAACAGGAGAGAAGTTAATAAAAAAACTGAGAATGAATCCCTTCCCAGGAACCAATTCGTGATAATGTAAGTGGAACGCAACCCACCCAAGGAAACATTGTTATTATTATTAAAAACTTCAATTTATCCTTGATTTATGACTGACTTTGGACCTAAATGTCGAAGAAGTGGGCTAACAAGTAAGATTCATACTTAGTTATCTTAAGGAGTCTGAAGTCTTTCTGTAGTTAAGCTGTTCTTGTTTTTACTTAAAATAAATTTCATTTGTGAAAATATTTGCTCATATATTTTTAAGTAGAATCAAATCAGAACAAAGATGAAATCTGTGATTGACATATGTGTTTGAATAAGAAATTACTCCTGAAACAAACTTTTTTATACTATTATCATAATTAAGCTGAGAATTTTTGAAGTTTTTTGCCTACTTTTGTAATCCATCCAATGAGAGGGAAGCCTTTCTCTCTATTTCTGTTGCTGACATCCGCAGGGTCAGTCAAGGTTGATAATTTATCAACCATTATTATTTGTGACCTACAATCATTAATCTCTCAACTCCCACTCTCGATCGACCCTGAGGATAAATTCGAAACGTTATCATCATTAAGAAAGAAACCTTTTATATAATAGAAATTAACAAAGAAAAAGGAAGAAAAATAGTCTGTATAACAAAAATATACCCGACAACAACTCACTTAAGAAAATGTTAGATATATATAGATAAAAAGCATATAAAAAATAATTTCAAAGAGGAATACTTAAAGTATTGTAGCATATATAAGATAATATGCATAACAGTAAGAATTTTATGGATCTGCATCTTATCCATTGACGTTAGTTAAGTTTAAATGACACAAATTGTCAAAAAGTCTCAAATATATTAAATTATTTTTACTTTCTATTACCTATATATGTAATTTATAGTGGCCCTCGGACCATGGTGTAGTTGGTAGCGTGCTGGTCTTCTACACCAAGGGTCGCGTGTTCGGATTCCAGGCAATCCGGTGATTTTATTTAAGCCATTTGGATACCAAATGTCAAGAGTTTGATGGAAATACATCTTTCGAGGTCTCCCCTGAATCCAAAAAAGTGGATCCCGCAAATTGGTCTGTCTGTCTTTGTGTTGCGGTTTTAAGCATGAAGTAAATGAGGCTACGAGGTTGAAATATTTAAGTAAGGTACCTTCTGGATAGTTAAAATAAGCTTTTGAACAAAATCAGCCAAAAGTACCTAAGTAGTTTTTCAGTTTTTCCGATTGTTCTAAAATTTACAACTATTTTGATTAAAATTCTTAAATCAACTATTTTTTTAGATGCTCTTTAAAAAGTTTATCAGTAAATTTTTCGTGAAAATTGTTTGAAGTACACTTTACTGATGTAGAATTTCAAATTTTTCAAATTCACTTTCCGGCTCTTCCTTCCATAGAGCCAATGTTAAATCCCTATGGGGGATTTGCATGTTCCCTTTGAAACTTTTTACTTATTTAAAAAAAAAATTTCCAATCCTTATGAAATTTTTGTATTTTTTTTATTTTCATAACTAATTCCTTTTGTGATTTAAAACAAATTTAATACTTGTTGATATCCCGTATATAGATTATACTCAGAATAAGGAGAAAGAGAGAGAATGATAATATTTTTCTTTCATGAGCCTTCCTTCCCCCACTCTCCCTGTTAGGCGCTGACATTGCACTAGCACTATGTATTTAATATGGTCAGGAATTTTTCTTTATGTTTAAATAATAATAAAAGTATCATTTATCAAAGAATGGAATGAGAAAAATTTAGTCGCCTGATATATGTCGGTGAAAATAAAATAACAGAAACGGGCGTAGCCAACATATTTTTTTGCCAGCTTTGCCAATTTTGGAGTTGAAGCATTCTTTTTTTTAGAGAAAAAAAATAAACCGTAATTCAGATCAGCTTTATTTAGTGAAGAAAGAAGATATAAAGCAGTTTATTCAATTTCGGGTAGTTATTAAGTTGCTAACTTCACAAAACTTTCTTTATACATCAGCTAGCTAATTATATGTGAAAAAACTCATTTTTTTAACTCGAAGGTAAAAGCATGTTTTTGTTTTCTATATCGATGATTTACTATCGGTTGGATAAGTTTTATAGTTGAATAGTAGTGAAGCAACCGGCCCTAAATGTGTTCTATGGGAAGAGCCTCTTTAACCTCTGCTAACCTTGAATCTTCGTAATAATTTTAAATATACAGTAAACATGTATGTATATTTTATATATGCTTATTTTATTTAAAGACATGTTTCTATAAAGTCATGTATAATTTTTATAAATTTATTCTTTTAGGAATTTGTATTTTAATTGATTATCCTAAAGACACTTGGTCTCAATTAATTCACATAATCGAGTTTCATCAATGCGGTGTTGAGGCAAAGATTAATGATACACATTAGGGTGGGTCATTTTGTCTCTTTTTTTTCGGAGCGAAATGTAATACTCAGCAAAAGTGGCCTATCCACATGGACATTACAGATAGAAATTTGTTTTCAAATCGATCAATATCTTCTGTGAGAATTTTTACTTCAAAGTTTCGAAATTTCGACTGAAAACCAAAATTGTCATTCACTTTAGTTGGGTTATAAAGCGACCATTTTGTGGATAACGAGATGTCACTTGCTATGAAAACTAGCCTCAAAATGCGAGTTATATGCCCCTGGAAGGGCCAGAGATGCATCCTCTGGGCGCTTAATTGTACTGAATTTGCCCCGTTTTCGGCCCCAGAGGCATCTCTGGCACTTCCAGGGACATATAACTGTTTTCATAGCAAGTGACATCTCGTTATCCACAAAATGGTCGCTTTATAACCCAACTAAAGTGAATGACAATTTTGGTTTTCAGTCGAAATTTCGAAACTTTGAGGTAAAAATTCACACAAAAGATATTGTCCGAAAAAAAAAAATTATATCTGTAATGTCCATGTGGGTGGGCCACTTTTGCCGGGTATTACATTTCACTGCGAAAAAAAATCCAATATAAACTGCGGATAATTATGAATCAACCTTAATTAATTAATCATTCATCATACAAATCTTTATTTGATTTATACAAATTTTTTGAGCTAAATTCCGACCAAGGAGTTGGATAAAACAAAAGTTTATTTTTATAAATTAAAAAAAAAAATTTCTTTCCCACATTCTTCTACCTATTTCTCTCGAGAAATTTCCATAAAATTGAATTAATTAAAATTGTTTGGGAATTTATAAAATACTTTTAAATACCCTTGAGGGTATATCGATTTTTTTTTTAAATATTAAATTCCTATTTTATATGATGATATATATTTTCAAAGAGTATACAATTTATTGACGTTTTATATAAGGGTTTATTTGGCTTACAGTTTATCTTTTGGGAATTGATTGGATTATCCACTTTAAGAACCTAAAGGCCTGAGAGAGCGAGAGCTTTTACTAAATTAATATATTCCATTACAAAAAAATGTTTTTAATGTTGGTGGTCTTTATTAAAATTAAAAATATTATATAAAATTTTTTTATTAATAAATGGAGAAATAGGCGAGGGAATAAATGTGATCCAAGGTTAAATAAAGTAAAATGATCAATTTCGTTATTTAATTTAAGCTT
>JAKCPI010020645.1:0-16714 GCA_023213315.1 Euborellia annulipes
GATTATTGTTTATATATTTTTATTAGACTGAATGGACCTATCCTTTCTACTAATTACCAACACAGTCCTGATAGGTTTTCATTAATAATTTAATAAATTGTAACGTCTAAGAACTACCGACTTGACCCAAGAAAAGCAAGGGCTCTACAGGGCTAAGCAATTTATATATTAGTAGGGATAAAACGATACCACTGAGGTATCGATACTTTTACTCGATACCGTGTCGGCAAGTATCGATACCAACACTGTATCGATTGAAAAGTGTCGACACTTACTCGTATCGGTCAATTTATTTTGACAATTAAAGATAAGCAAAAACAGCAGTAAGTAATGATATTATATTTATTGATAGGCCTATAATAAAAAACAATTAGTATATAGTAGTATTAGTATATATCCAATAGAACAATACAAAAACAATTTTGAAGTACTAGCCAAAAATAATACTTTTTCAAGACGTTTTCCTGTTAAATACTCCAATAATAAAAAGTAAAATACAGTGGCACAAACCATTCCACTTAGTTCTATTGTAAATAAGTAGAAATTAATTGTAAATGTTTTTCCGACTTGACGCGAACGGGCACCGAGTATCGATAACAGTATTTTCGACCGATACCTAATTGATACTCGATTCCAAAAGTACTTGGTATCGAAAGAAAAGTATCGAGTAAGTAATTGTATCGTTTCATCTCTAAATATTAGTAAAGTATTAATAAAATATCGTCATGAGACTGGATGTTGTGAAAAGAACTTTATTTCGCCTAAAAGCGCCACTAGCTGCCAAGTGAATAAAAGGTTATTAAGAAAGAATACGTACTTTAGGTGAGGATAGTGTTTTTTAAGGTGCAGGATGAAGCCGGTGGGTATGCGGATCAAGGAAACTTTAGCGTGGGTTGAATTTGAAGAGAGAGAAGACGATAATAGATACACTGCAACAAGGCTCTGACTCCAACTGAGGCGACGGGAGAGGGCGACGACAATGGCAACTAGACGAGGAGGGGAGAGCGGAGGTAGGAGTGGGGAGAGGGCGGGCAAGAGGAGAGGGGGACGTGGCGGGCAAAGAGAACCTGAGTGCAAGTTGGATCTACTCAGATTTTGGCCAGAGATCGAAACTCTAAAAACGAATATATTTTTTATAGTGCTTCAGCTAACGTGAGAGTCTTTATAATTATAATTTTGCACTCGCTTTTTTTTTACTTTTTTAAATATGCATATGTTCAGAGACTCTTGTGTATAAAAAAAAAAACCCATCGCTAGGCCTATTTAAATTGTAACCAATTCTATTGAAATAAATTTTTTTAGGTTGTTCTGTCTCATAGCACAAGAAGCGACAACTCTACCATTATTCTCTTGCTTATTTATTTCTAAAAATGATATTTCAATCTCTAACAATATGTAAAAAAATCTGGTGTGACTGGCGCACAGCACACAACTTTCTCTTACCCTTCGGTAAGAGAAAGTTGCGCACTGTGCTGGTCACACCAGATTTTTTGTGTCGAGATATATTTAGTTTCCCATAGCACCTTAGTTTCAAACTTGCATTTTAAATGTTGACTGCTTGAAATAAACTATGGTTATTTTTCAAAATTTTAATCTCATATTTGGACATTTTATACACAATATAGAATCGTAAATAAATACAAAATTTCATAAGAATTGGAAAAAAAAATTTTAAATGCGTAAAAAGTTCCAAAGGGGACCCCCTTTTGAATCGAAATTAACATACAAATCCCTATAGGAAATTAACATTGTTTCTATGCGAAGATAAGGTGGAAAGGGAATTTAAAAAGAGTAGAGACAGGCGATAATGTTTGCAAGTGAGAGAGAGACATATATGTTTTCTTTGAAACAATTAAAGACACAAATAAATTAAAAAAAAATGGGAATTTAAATAATAATTGATTTTTAATCTAATAAAAAGAAAAAGATTTAAATTCCGTTACCATGGCAACCATTTCTATCTTTCCTATGAAGAACAAGAGTAAAGTGGTCTTCAGAAGATTTCAACGGCAAAATGAGAATATACATTTTAAAGAGCATCTAAAAAATAATTGATTTTTGAATTTTAAAAAAAATCCTTGGAGGGAATTTTGAGAAAATCGAAAAAAACTGAAAAAGTACATCAGTAAAGTACTAGTACTTTTTGGCCGATTTTGTTCAAAAGCTTATTTTGAGATTCTTCAAAGGTACTTAAGTTAAATATAAAATTTCAACCCGGTAGCTCAACTCCTTCATGCTAAAAAAATGGTTCCACACATACAGACACACAGACACACACACACACACACAGACCAATTTGCGGGACCCACTTTTTTGGACTCAGGGGACCTCAAAACATGTATATCCATCAAAATCTCGACATCGAATTTTTGACATGATCGCAATACTTTCTCTCCTATATATTTCATATATAGGGTACGAGAAAGTAAAATTAATTTCAAAACAAAAAAGGAAACACCTCTAGCGGTCTTTGTATGAAACTATAATTTATTCTTCTCGTAAAAATAAGATAAAATTGAATGAAAATTGTATAGCTCTTTATAGAGATAGACATCAATTCATGTCATATTCAAGTTATTTCTATGAAATAACACAATTCAATTTTGTTCATGAATAAAAAGTTTTTGTTGTTTTATAATAGGCTAAAAAAGTTATGAAAAAAAAAAAATTGACGAGTAACTTAAACTTTATACTTTCATAAAATGATGGAATATTTCTTATTTAGCTAGATAATTATAAAGGTTAAGACTTTTAAACAAAATATTTAATTGATTAAGAATTGTAGAGTAGTTGATAGCGCGCCTGCCTTGTATACCAAGGGTCGCGGGTTCGGGCCTCAGGTTATGAGTTGCAGAAAAGACTGTGTGAATGTGTATGTGAGTGTGAGTGAGAAAAAAAAAGTGTGAGTGTTTAAAAAATCATTGTGTGGTTTTATGAAACCACGATGCGAGTGAAACTTTTTTGTGGATCGTAAGCGTTTAACTGAAAATTATTCAATTAAGGGTATTAAAATCGCGTTTTTAATCTTAACTTAATAATTGGAAAATGGGAAATCAAATGACGCATGTTAAAAACTGAGAACAATATTTATTTAGTATTTGAATCATTTTAAATTATTTTAAAAATAATATTTTATCAATTTAAAAATTGAATAATTAAATCTCACTATTTTTTTTATAATTCGTTACATATATTAAATTTCAACTTTCTTATTTTTGTCGTCACGGCTTGTGACGTCATGGCTTGTAGCGTCACGCCCCTTGACGTCACGGCTCGGCTTGTAACGCGACATACTGATAGAAGAGCGAACAAATTTTAGGTCATCAAATAAAAGTTCCACTTAAAAAAAAAAAAGATTTGTAGAGTTCACAAAAGGGAATTTTGTACTTAATACAATAATTTTCAAAAAGGATAAAAGGATTTGGTTGAATTTTTTTTTTTTTTTTTCTTGTTTAAAATAAAGGATTTTGATATTTCTATAAAAGATTATAACATAAAATCCTCTTTTTTTGTTTTACCTCAATCTCTAACCATATGTAAAATAAACAATTTCCAAATATCGAATATGAAAGCCAAATCAAAACGGAAAGCTAAAAAATAACAAGAGCTCAAATGCAAATAGACAATCGATAAACAACAGAAAAAAAAAACATTTTTTTTTTATTTAAATCTGCGGTCAGTGACAGAAAGAGAAAATCCGCCCATGTATTATAAAAGTGTTTCAAATTACATTTTAATTCGAAGGGAGTGAAAATGTTGAATAGATTAAAAGGTCATTGAAGGGCGAGATCAAATTTAGTTCTCGGACGACCTTTCGAAGAAGCGAGTGAGCAAATTTTGCAACCTTCCTTTTATTATCAAGAAAAAGGAATTGATTAATCTGTAATATTAGAGAAATATTTTTTATTAAAGAATTTAGTGATTGGATGCTTAGAATTAAGAAGAATTTACTGGAATTGAAAATGGAAAGAGATATCAGAATAAATGCCTGAGAAATTCTCTTAAACAAACAGAACAAAAAAATAAATTTGCTTAGGAGAAATAGAATCAAAGGGTCAAAGGTTCATGCAAAAAAACAAAAATATATAAAGATATTGAATGAAGTTAGATAACGACATCCAGATTTGTTTAAGGTGAACGTCTCAGGGTGCTAATTTTGGGAGTTACCAGCGGCCACAATTTTGAAGCTATCGACCTCAATTTTTTTTTAATTAAAGCTATTTAAAATATCTACAACTTATAGAAGCCCTTTTTTTGATTTTCGAAAAAATAAATTTTTTTTTTTAGATTAATCGCATTAAATAAGAGATATTTTTAAAAAATCCGCTCTATAACTTATAGATAATTCAATTAGTAATCATTGTGTTAAAAAATAATTAATTTTCTACCCTTAATTAATTAGCTAGAATCTTTCAAATGAAATGGAATAAATCCCTTGTATCCCTATGGGGAATACTAACGCCATCTCTTGCCGTCTCGAGAAACTCGGTACTGAATCGTGTTCTAACCGTTTTTCGACACGCGCACTTTAAAAAAGCAAACGCCTAAAAATTTTTCCCTCTCCAAACTTGTTTAAATCTTATTGAGTTCAAACCTTTTAAAAAGAGATTTCGACATAATCGTTTTACTTATATTAATAACGAAGCAAGATGAATTGAATAAAAGCTCAATGAATCAAAAGACAACGAACGCAGCGTTGCTGGCCACTTGAAGGAGAGGCCTGTCAAATTGTCCTTAGATTAGTTTATTTATACTCTTTTGCATTTGAGATTAATACTTTGTTGTTCGATTCCGCCTTATCAGGGCAAGTGGGGCGATCGCCCCGGGACTCGCCGAAAAATTGAGATACCAATATTTTTACTTTCTCTCAGCTCTATATATGATAATTTATAGAGAGAGAAAGTATTGGATTCATGTCAAAAATTCGATGTCGAGATTTGGATGGGTTTGAGGTCCCCTGAATCAATAAAAGTAGTTTTTGCGACATGGTCTGTCTGTCTGTCTTCAAATTAAAGCATGAAGTAATTGATCTAGGAGGTTAAAATTTTATGTATAAGTTACCACCTGAGGCGTGAAAATAAGCTTTTAATCAAAATCGGCCAAAGACTACTAGAATTTTACTGATATACTTTTTCAGTTTATGTGATTTTATTTCTTGAAATAGTAATTTATAATAATTTTTTTTTCTTTTGTTTCAGGTAAGAGAAAAATACAATTAGCAACAAGTTTGTAAGTAAAAGATTTTTTAAGAGCACGTTTATTTGACTTAATCAGAGGTGAAATTTCTTGCCGGGGTTCTTTGCTCCACTGAACTTCCCAGATACTTGAACAATATGTATAACTTATATATAACAACATATGAGGCCATCAGCGCCAGAACGGCCTCAACTTCACCGCCAGCTAGTGGCGCTACTGCATTTCTATACTAAATATGAAACAATTGCAACACAGATGAGAAGAGATCGCGGTTGCTAGCTTTGCAGGCGAATATTTATATTTTTTTTTAATTTCAAAAACACGCACAAGAAATAATTTGGAGGGCTGAGAAACATAGTGGTGTAAGTCAAGGGATTGTTGTTTTGAGAAAAAAAGGTATTTTGCATTTATTGCCATAAAAAACTCACATGTTAATTAAGAACTAATCTCTTTTGTGCTGATAGCATATGTTATATATAATTATCAGGGCCGCAGACAGACTTGACGGGCCCCGGGGCTACATAATAATACGGCCCCCCACCCTTAGTTTCTTTTGGTATGTAAAAGGCTATTGTGCCAACAATTTTTTACACAGTTTTTGCAACAGTTATTCATAGCTTACAATATTTATTTAAATAAAAAAGTTATTTGAAAATTTTTCAAAATTTCCTAAACATAGGGTTACCATAATTTATTGAGGCCTTGACAGAGGACTTCCGGGGGTCTGGGGGTATGGAAAATTTTTTTGAAAATTAGAGACTGAAATCTGCGTTTTTAGCTATCCTGAGACGGGAAAAATATAATCAAACTTGCTTTGAGCTTAAAGGGCCCGAGCCCCGGGGATATAGCCCCCTGTCTCCCCCTGTCTGCGGCCCTGATAATTATGTTACAGAAAAAACACCTGATAAAATAAAATTAATCATTCTAAATTCAATTTTTCAAATAAAAACACATCTTTTCTTGCTTAAAAAAATATATTTTACAAATGTTGGTGAATTTTTGAAATATTATTTAGTTTACTGTAAATAATGGTAGAAGGCATCCCGATGATATGGAAAATTTAGATAACTTATTTTCAAAAAAATTTGACTTACCCCACTATGTTTCTCAGCCAAGGGCGGATACAAGGGGGCGGTAAAGGGGGTAATTAGCCCCCTGAGATTTGAAAAAAATACTTTTTTTCGAAAAAAATATGTATTTTTAATGTAAAATTTTAAAAATTAATACTTAAAAATTTGATTTATATTTATATTCTGGCAAACAAGTACATAATGTGCCTTTAAATTACCGAAATTAAGAAAAAATTGTGTGCTGTGCGACCAGTCACTCCAGATTACCCCCCCCCCCCGAGAAACGCCTCTGAATCCGCCACTGATCTCAGCCCTTCATTTGGTCTTAGATTTCAAACTAGATTAATTAGATTTTTTTTAAAGTCTTATTCGACCTTCGAGGCTATTTTGACCCCGACAATAATAATAAATTTTTCGCCCTGTGCCTTGACCTTTGCCACCTGAATATATAGGCTAATAGTTAAAAAGAATTTTATTTAGTATAGCCTTCTTTATCCCAATTTAACAAAATATAATCAAAAGAAAAAATCGTTTTTGTATTTTAATAACGATCTTTCAAAAGAAAAAGATTTTCTAACAAGCAATTAAAATCATTTTTGATGTTTTTAGGTATGTTGAGTGAGAGAAATTGTTAATCAAAATGGATATGCTTTGTTTCCATATAGGGAATAGCAATCGCCAATCGCCCCATGAGCAATTAGTTAAGCAGGGAATATGCCATTGATTAGTGATTGTAGATTAATTGTAAACTTGTTACCAATAATTCAATATCATAAACAATTTGAGAATAAACCGAAGGCTCTGAATCTTTATCACGTGACGTTAATTTATTAACCAAATAGATTTATTGGTACAACCGAATAAACAGAAACATTTTTAGAAAGAAGCAGGAACTAGCTCTAACGGAATTATTTATTCGTTGATAGTGTTCTCTTTAGGAGAGGGTGGCTGGATATTTTAAAATCGGGGAGCAATATTCAATGCGGGAGGGCAGTCACAACACATTTGTTAATATACCGGTATAGTATATAATTGTTAATATATAGAGAGAGAAAGTATTGGATTCATGTCAAAAATTCGATGTCGAGATTTTGATGGAAATACACGTTTTGAAGTCCCCTAAATTCAAAAAAGTCGTTTTCGCGACATGGTCTGTCTGTGAACAAAATATCTCAAGAACGTAAAAAGAGATTGAAATTTTATATTTGTGTAAGTTACTTCCCTGGGAAATGATATGAAGCTTTTGAACAAAATCGACCAAAGAGTACTAGTACTTTACTGATGTACTTTTTCAGTTTTTTTTTCGATTTTCTCAAAATTCGTTCAACGATTTTGATTAAAATTCAAAAATCAATTATTTTTTAGATGCTCTTTAAAATGTATATTCTCATTTTGCCATTGAAATCTTTTGAAGCACACTTTACTCTTGTACTTCATAGGAGAAAAGGGTTGCTATGGTAACAAAATATAAATACTATTTTATGCTTATAATTTTACATCTGTGAATCTTTGAATATTTCGGCGGAAACTAAACATTTGTCGACACAAAAAATCTGGTGTGTTGTGACGACCACAGTACACAACTTTCTCTTAGCCTTTGACCAAAGAGAAAGTAGGTATCGCCTGGACACAAAGCTTTTGAACAAAATCGGCCTGATTATGAGTCACAGCTAGATGACCGAAGACTGTGACATGTGCAAGTGAGTGTGTCAGCTAATAAAATTTCCAAAAAATAATTGTTTAATAATTGGATTAAAAAAGTCTGCACAAAGTCTGGTCTGTTGTGAAACTTCAGAAGTACAACTTTCTATAGAGAAATTGTATCAGAACCAGTCACACCAGACTTTTTGTGTTTTTGTATATATAATTTTGAACTGGTGTAACAACATTGGAGAGCAACAAAAATAAACTATTAATAAAGAAATAATTAAATTCAATAATAATGAAATTTACATTTCCCAATAGTATTAAATAATTGTAGAATGTCAAATACACATCCAGCCAGCATTTAATTTAATTTGGACAAATAAAAGGGTGGGGGCAATCGAGGTTCTTTTAAATTAATACACGGCTACAAGTATGCATTTGGCATGGGGGGGGGGGACTCTAATCAAGGATCTAGTAATTATGACGTCTATGGTTTATTTAATTAAAATATTTTGTGATATGACGTTCATGCCATCTTAATATTTATAATATTTTTTCTTTATTCCTCGTAGCTCGAATTTTATTTTTAATACAATTTTTATAAACATAGAAAAAAAAGGGTAGGTAATAATAAAAACAATATTAATGGAAAATAAACATGAGAAAACCATGTTATCAAATAAATAACTCAAAATAACATTTTTTGAAAAACATACTAGAAAAAACATGGATTTTATGTTTTCAATTTAATTTTGCACCTTGAAAGTTTGGGCTATGTATTTTTATAAACACTCAAAGAGAAGCTGTTTTCTTATTATTTCTAAGGGTTGCCTACTGTAGTCAATCATAAAACTTATTTTGGACTATAACGTCTGCCTCTAGACTCTTTTGTCAGTTATTTTTTAAAACAATTCATTTTTAATTATTTATATAGAAAAATAATAAACTCTCGTATCACCCTGGCCAGGGCTGTAGCCAGAAAATGTTTTCGGGGGAGGTTCGGATGATCCGCGAGGTAATCCCCCTCCCCTCACAAATGAATAATTTAATATAATTGTTGCTTATTTGAGAGTTTACTCGTCGAGAAGATTAGCAGGTGTAACACTTGTATTAAAAGAAAATTTGCTGTTTTTTCTCTTTATTGGAATTCTGATATGAATATGAATAAATTTTTAAGGAAATAAAAGAATTTTTATAAATTAGAGCAGTGATTCTCAACCACTGTACCGCGGCACTTTTGTGTGCTACCAAATTCTTAAAGGGCCCCGCAAAATTTTAGAAATGTACTCTATATAGTAAAAATTATTATGCTTTTTTTATTACGAGAAAGCTTAAATTAAAGAAAACCAACATAAAAACGAAAAAAAGATCGAGACTGTTAAATGTAGAAGACGATATGAGAGTAGAATCCCCATTTTTACGACCATATATAAATTAAATTATCTAAAAACATCAAGCTCAAAAAGTATTCTTATTATCAACTTGTAATTAATCCCTTAATAAACGTCCTATTGTTGTCGTAGTACGTATTCGCCAAATTTTGAAATCGTTAAAAGTGTCCGCGACATAAAAAAAATTGAGGATCACTGAATTAGAGTATCGATACATTGAAAATATTGAAACGGAAAGTATTGACGTTTCGATAACATTCAATATCGAAAAAATATCGTTACTTTTAAAAGTATCGAAGTATCGCATGCTACGTCTCTAGTAAGCGAGAAAGTGAACATACTTGTAAAAATTTTACAGTTGAGGTAGAATTGTTAATATCTTTGGCAGATAAATATACTTAAAAAGTAGATGAAGTTAATTTTAGAAACGTTGAGCATTTGAGCAGATTTTTCTTCCTTTTTACCTCAACTTTGGAAATGTCGGGTTATTTTGTTGCAAGCACTGACTTGAACCTGCGAGTTAATTGCTTGCTTACTTTTTTAAATGGTAGGCTATGTCAATACATTATAAACGTTCTAAATTGCTATTCCTAAACAGTATTGGAAATTTCTGATTCAAATCAGAGCTGTGAAAAGTGAACACAAACAATTAAAGAGTGATAACAAATTCGATAGAAACATGGATCATCTCTGATTGTAGATAAACGAATAATAAACTTCAAATAGATAAAAGCCATTTCTCACTTCTCTAAAATACGTGTATATATAGTACTTTATTATAAAACGGAAAGTTGTTACAAACTCCAAGTTAGATTAAATGTCAAAATATATTATTGTACAAGAGTCAACAAAATATGCCTTAGTAAACAGCGTTTCTGGAAATAATATGTCATTTATTAATCATTTAATCAAAAGACAAATGAAAACATAACAATTTCCTAGTTAATTTAAAATTAAAAACATTTCAAGTTGCAAAATGATCAAATTTTAACTTGGAATTAACTTTATATCAATATTTGGTTACGTTTCATTACAGGGATTTTTTACATTTATTATATTTTTATTTAATTTATATTATTTCAGCTGGGAAAGCGCCCGCTGTACCATAATCTTTAATTAAGAGTATAATTTTTACTTTCTCTTACCTATGAATATATGTAATATAAGCCTATAGGCTATGCAGAGAGAAAGTATTGGATTCATGTCAAAAATTCGATGTCGAGATTTTAATGGATACACGTTTTTAGGCCACCTGAATCCAAAAAAGTGGTTTTCGCGACTACTAGTACTTTACTGATGTACTTGTGAAGCAAAATGATCTAACAAGACCACCAGATTTTTTAAGGAGCTATGAGTTTGAAATTGATTTATTTTTAGGTTAGGCACTCATCTGGGATTCGTGTCGACAAAAATAAGAAAGTTGAAATTTAATATATATAACGAATTATAAAAAAGTAATTGTGATATTTAATTGGAATCAATATTTAAATTGATAAAATATAGATTTTAAAATAATTTATATGATTCAAATCTTAATTGCAAAATAAATATTGTTCTCAGTTTTTTAACATTAAATATTGATACCAGTAAGTATTGATCACTTTCAGAAAATTTTCAGTGTCCCTGAAGAGGTATCGAAAAAAAAGTTTCGATACTTGCATCTTGGTATCATAAATCGAAAGAAAGGTATCGATACAAAAAAGTATTGGGATAAAAATATCAGATTAAAAAATTATTTAGTATAGTTAAGTAAAATTGATTGATACCAGTAAATATGATACTTTTGGGTAGTGAAAGTCTTTAGTCTTTCCAAGATACTAGAGACAAAAGTATGCAAGATAAATTGTATCAGTAATATAAAATAATTCATTCCGGTATCAATCGTTTTTGCTGGAATTAAAAATTTGCCAATTTACAATAAACTTTTCTAAAAGTCCTCAGATGCCGAACAAAAAACTTTTTCTTTTTAAACTCTCCATTCTTTGCTCCATAATAAACTTCAAGAGAAACGAACGCTGAATTAAGGAAATTGATTTGAATGAAACATTTCTCATTGATTTTTTTTTTTTATTATTTTAGAATAGAATTAATTGCATTTTAGAGAATAGATTGTTTTGTCTTCTTTTAAAAGACACTTCTTATCAAGTCTTTTGTTTTTCTTCATATCGCATTTCTTAATTAAATCCCCACATTTTGATTATTTTGTCATCGTATCTTTTCATTTCTTTCTTCAAATAAAGATATGGTAATTAAAATGTGAATTATTAAAATCTGAATTTGAAATGAAAGGAAATCAATTCTATTATTTTGTGTGTGCGTGTTGTGTGTGTGTGGTCAATTTAAAGCATGAACGAATTGAGCTAGGAGGTTGAAATTTTATATTTAAGTTAGGCACCCACCTGAGGCGTGAAAATAAACTTTTAAAAAAAACCAACCAAAGATACTAGTACTTTACTGATGTATTTTTTTAGTTTTTTTTTCCATTTTCTCAAAATTCGCACAAACGATTTTGATTAAAATTCAATTTTTTAGATGTAAGTCTATATTCTCATTTGGCCATTGAAATCTTCTGAAGACCTCTTTACTCTTATACTACATAGGAAAGATAGGAGAAATGGTTGCCATGGTAACAAAATATAAATATTTTCACAAATTTTACATCTTGAAAATCAAATGTAACGTTCTGTGGGAAATTAAATATATGTCGACACAAAAAATCTGGTGTGACAAGCACAGAACAAACTTACTGAGATTAGCGAAAGTTCTTGCGATAAGAGAAAGTTCTGTTCTGTGCTTGCCACACCAGATTTTTTAAAACTTTTTTCGGCTATTGCGGCCTTTTTGGGATTAGAATTTTATGAATGATGTATTTAAGAGAATTGTTATTATTACAGGCCCTAATGATGTCTAATAGAACGAAACTTAGATTGCGCTAACCAAAAAATGTTACAAATGTGGATTTTATAGCTGGATAATCGTTAGTAAGTAAATAAAAGAATAGCAGCTAAAATTATTTTATTTATTGACCCGCTAGGGGGTAGCTAGGGGGTCGCTGACGTTTCGGTCTTGGTCAAGACCATCCTCAGAGCTTGTGGGCTGTCAATGCTGAGGATGGTCTTGACCAAGACCGATTATTGAGCCTAGCGGCTCAATAAATGAAATAATTTTAGCTGCTATTCTTTTATTTACTTACTAACGAAAAAATTTTAATAAAAAAAATAAGAGAATTTTTTTTTTGTTTCCTTATTTATAAAGTGAGAAATCCAACTCCTCTGATGTGATTAACCTGAGATTTAATCACCTGGTTTGATATCCTTCGATTAGAATTTAATTTAATTTATACACATAGTACAAATGACTACCGGTGACATTCCACATGCTCGGGGTCACCAATTCCGAGCTTGGCATTGCTTAAACGCAACGATTATGGAGGCTGTTGCTTTTCTCCGTTTCCAGCCCCCCCCCCCCCCCCGGCAGAGAGTTGTATGAAAACCATTAACTATTTCAAAAAAACAAATTGTAATTTAGAACTATCTGAATTCTAACACCCATCTTTTGCATTTAAAGTTATAATATTAACATCTCCCAGTCAGATGTGTGGCCGGATTATGGTGATAACCCTAAGACATTAATCTTCTTAAGAATAGAAGAATATTTTGTTTAATAAAAAAAAAAATTGTGTCTGGTTTCTTCGTTCATTTTTGTTGGTATGCAAAATAATACTTTCAATCTTCACGCATTCCCTCGTGAATGTAGTTATTTTAATATCGAGATTTGTCATTTTTTTTTTCTCTCTCTCTCTCTCTTCTCTAAACGAATAATGAAATTATCTTTTGTAAATTTTATTAAAACTTTAAACATCAATAAAATAAAAAGAAAAATGTGAAAACGTCCTCTCAACTTTAAAATCTGTTAAATGTGGCTTTTTTTTTAGTATGGGTTTAATAAAAATCGACATATTATCATCATGGCTTAACAGAAATAATATGGTCTCGTTTATCGAAGATTCTTAATTGAAAAAAAATTTGATAAATCTGTTCACATCCAAGTTAAATGAAAAATTGATTATCAATAGAAAAAAAAAAAAAAATAAATAAAAAATTCGAAATGCATTCAATTAAATTGAGTATTGTATTATTAAGGGGGTTCAGGAGCGACGTCTAAACCTACTTTAAAAAAACTAGACTATTATAAGGAACTTTTCAATGCGTTTTTTTAAAATGAATTAAATTCATAAGAGATTATTGGGACATCGAGCTATAATTTTTTTAATGACTTATTAAAAAATTATCGTAATTAATTTTTTTGTTATCAAGCAAATACAAAAAACAATCTTTAATTTTTTTTTAATTTAAAAATGAATTTATTGCTATTATTAATCACATATTAATTAAGAAATTTTTAAAATAAGCTTAGATGATTTATTTAAAAACCAACTGTCAAATTAGTTCAGCATTCTTGCAATAGATGGCAGGCTAGTCTAACAGCATTAGCCTATATCTGGCCTATATTTATATATTTTTATGCTTTTATAAAAGATACATATTATATAACTAGACGCAAAGCCCCGCCTTCGGCGGGGCTTCCGTCTAGCAGGGCTGCCCCCCTGGACCCCCTTGCTCTCCTACTTATATACATACCGGTACATACATTTTCCCTTTTCATTTTTATATGTAGAGATTATTTTAGCGGTTAATTATTCATGAACTTAAGATTTTTTGTGAATCATATCCTTTCCGGGACTCTCTCGGTACACAGACAAAAAATTTACGCCGATATTTTAGAATTCAAAATGTAAATAAATAAAAAAATCGTAAACATGGGAAAATATTTATATTTTGTTACCATGGCGCTATCCCTGAGGCCTGATTGGTTGTTTCACACATCGGACACCCTCTTAGCTTTTATATATAAGTATGATAACATTTATAAAGCATTTATTGTTAAAAGATCAATGAAAATCAACCAAATGCATTAAATATTATTAGCACCATTCTGACATCTCTTGGCAAATTTTTGAATTACTTGATTTTTTGGGCATGCTTTTTATGACACACTACCCCCTCTTATCGGGAAAAACATGTGTAACACCTTCGGTCCTATTCCGCCTTAAGTGATCTTTTAAATTAGAGTATTGAACGATTTTAAAATAGCCGGAGTTTTTTTTTTTGAAATAGAGATGGGACCGAAAACTGCCATTTGCGTTGCTTTTTGTCATTGATCGCAAATAGAAATGGTTCATTAACGATACCATGAAGAGAATATACGGTTTATTAGAGTTCCTGCCCGGACGCACTTCCGGCACGCATCCACCGCCTTCATAACTGCATTTGTTCAGGATCAAAGAAATTGACTCAAATTCCGACAGATTGTCCCCAACTAAAGCATATTGACATCATTTATTGTTTCCGAAAACAGGAAGTATTTGCGGAATTTGCTAGTACTAAATTTCTAGTGATCGTCGCAAATCAAGAGGCAAAAAGGAGAAAAGGTGGGGATAAGACTAAAAGAATATTCAGCTGTATGTTTGGTTGCATATCTTCCAGATAACAATAATTTTTTTTTTAATTATATATTTGTAGAATGGTTTCAATCTGAAATATCTAAAGGCGTCATATAAAAATTTCTAATTTTAATAAATAAACATCGATTACATACATAGACATTAGATATTATAAATAATAACGGATATCGTTAAAGTCTTATAGGACCTGAGTTGCCGAAAAGACTGTGAATGGGTGTGTGAGTGTTGAGTGTGAATGAGAAAAAAGTGTGAGTGTTTAAAAAAAAATAAAATATACAATGAATTTTGTTAATTTCGTCATCATATGTTAAATTTGTTAAACTATGTAACTTGTAGTTGTAGTGTGGATGTAATGTGATTATAATGAAGGGATGGAGGTGTCAGCCAAAATGCAATTTACCAGGTACAATAAAACCCTTTGAATATGACGTTTCGGCCTAAATCTATTTGCCTTGTTCAGTTATTGAAAATTCTATACGTGGTAAAACACACCAGGATTTGTCAATAATAAAATTTATTTGTTTAATACAAAAATAGTTATACTAGCCACGAAGCCCCCCTGAACCACCCGCCAACTCGCTAGAGCCCGCTTGCGGCGGACCCTCGCCTTTCTTTAATTATGAGAAGCTTCGCGTCTAGACAGGGGGTTTCGCTCCCCTGGACCCCCCCCCCCCCCCCTCAGCTGCGGCGGACCCTCGCCTTTCCTTAATTATGAGAAGCTTCGCGTCTAGACATGGGGGTTTCGCTCCCCTGGACCCCCCCTCAGCTGCGGCGGACCCCTCGCCTTTCCTTAATTATGAGAAGCTTCGCGTCTAGACAGGGGTTTCGCTCCCCTGGACCCCCCCCTCAGCTGCGGCGGACCCTCGCCCCTTTCCTTAATTATGAGAAGCTTCGAGTCTAGACAGGGGGGTTTCGCTCCCCTGGAGACCCCTCAGCTGCGGCGGACCCTCGCCTTTTTCTTAACTATGAAAAAAAAATTATCGTTACTATTCCAATCCAGTGCTTGAGTCCTGCTTGAGGATATGTTTACATTCATAGAATATACAAATGCAAAGTATACATAAATATTTCTCTATATATTTCCTATGGGATAAATCACAACTTTAGCAATTAATAACTCAAAAAGTTACAAGAATTTCGGAATGAAAATAATTTTCCTGTAATCCCGAGAAGGTCCTCTTCAAGCATAAAAAATTTAGTTTCAAAATTCCAACTAGAAGTTGCCCAAATAGAGCGTTGGACAGACAGACAGCGAATTATATATACAGATACATATATAGATTTGTCTTTTTGTTTTATTTCATTTAAGGTCTTTTTTGGCACTGAAGGCTTGGTAGCCAATCCAATTGAAATAAATTTTTATCGCATGAGACGAGATACGTACCCTTCAACGATGGTAAATAAAATCCCCCCAAAAAAAATATATAAACGTTTGTTATTAAAATAAAAGACAAATTTTTTTTCCAATAGAGAAAATTAACTTCTAAACCACATAGCTCCTCATTTCCAACAACTTTGAAAATAATAAAAAAAAAAAAATACAATTGTATTATATCCTGCTTACAAAAATCTAATTTCATTCGCAAGGTATGAAATGAGGCTATTATGATGTTCCGATGCTTTTATCTTTGTCCTATTCTTTTATTATTCTAACAGGTGTTTAGACAAGTAAAAGAGAAATTCAACTGAATATTTTCTTTTGTGCATTTCTATTTTGTTTTTGTTTTTGTCAGCTAGCTAAATAGATAATATTAAATGTCTTATACAATTTATGTGGGGCAAATAATTAAAAGAATCATATTAATTAATTTCCTCCCTATCAAAACTTTAATTAAGTTAGACCCAAATGCTCCATTAGCTAAAACTTTCTCAAGCAATTAAATTTA